>CM068354.1:42562923-42645423 GCA_034769755.1 Odontamblyopus lacepedii | reverse complement strand
TCATTGGTTCTCTCTGACTTCACCTTTGTCCTGATTGGATCCCAGTTAAACCGGTTATGCTTGGGTCCTGGTCCAGGTCTGGGTCGGGTCTAGGGTCTTACCTCCTGAAGGGTTTCACCATGGCTCCCCGCTGCTCCCCGGCCGCCTGCGCTGACTGTGCCCGGGGATGGAGCTTCAGTCCCGGCTGCGAGTACCGCTCCGAGCCGCTGTCCTGCTCCGCGGTCACCGGCGCGTTCCGTTTTCGCATCCCTGAAACAGAGCGGGCCCGGCGGTGTGAAGGGCGGCGGGGGCACGGGGCGGCTGCGTCCCCAGGATCAGGCGCTCACACCGGGGTTCGGACCGGAGACACACCGGGGAGAGGCCGTGAGCCGCCGGTGCGAGAGCCGCTGTCCGTGAGTCCGCACCGAGCAGCTGATCCAGGCCTCGACAGCCAATCAGAACACAGGACCAGCACCATGTGACCCGCGCCCGCCGCCTTCACGGAGCCCGGAGAGAGTGGGACAAAGGAGCTCCAAAACAAACCACAAAAACTAACGACAAAAACAAGAAAGGAGCGGAGAGGAGAGAGTGGGACAAACGAGCTCCAGAACTAATCCCAAAACCCAGAATGAAGCGGAGACGAATCAGAGCAGCGGATATTTGAGCGAACACAGAGTCTCTGCATCCGGAGAAACCGGATAAACCGGAGCAACGACCGAACCCGTCCCGGAGGAGGAGGAGGGGGGAGAAGTGATGCAGATACTCCCGGGAATGTTTTTTATTTATCTTAGACTTATGCTCTCAAAGAAAAGGCGTGCGCTGTGCGGGCGTAGACTGTCAGGGCACGTTCTTTTCAAACCTGAATCACAGTATTACAGTATTATTACAGTATTATTACAGTATTATTACAGTATTATTACAGTATTATTACAGTATTATTACAGTATTATAGCATATTAGTTTATTATTAGTATAGTACAGTATTATATACAGTATATTATACTGTATAATATTAGTATTATACAGAATTAGTATTTTTGCTTGTACAGTTACATTTACATAATTATGTCCTACTGACTCTAGTCAGTTCTGTTATTTAGAATTTATTACCACCATTTATGGTTTACTCTTTGTTATTATTATATTATATTGTGATGTGTGAGCTCCTGTGTCCAAATCACTTCCCTGAGGATAAATAAAGTTTGTCCAAGTGTTATTACAGTAGTATTACAGTACCTAAATGTGTTATCCCGTGTTCTACCAATACATGGCACCAAGCAACTAGGACATGTTTACGTTGCACAGTTCTGGTTCTGTCAGGTTCTGTGAAAAAGAGTCAGTGCATCAGTCAACATGTGTCTGTGGAGCTCTGTTGTCAGGTAAAAGTGTTTGGGTAAAAGGCACCATATCAGACCAGAAACTCATTTGTTGAGGCAAAATACAGAAAAGCTACTTAAAAATGACCAAAACACAAAGAAAATGTGATCCTACGGACTCATGTTGGTCATGAGTGAGCCGAGTGCAGAACAGGTTTCATTAATTACGCACTTGATTCACTATTTTACTATTACAAAACCACCACACACCAGGAATGCCCCAGTTTTTTATTGTGAAAATCTGGTGAGCCTACTCTAAACCAGAGTCTAAACCAGGACAGGACAGGACCTCACAGAACCTCACAGAACCTGGCAGAACCTGACAGAACCTGACAGAACCTCACAGGACCTCACAGGACCTCACAGAACCTGACAGGACCTCACAGAACCTGACAGAACCTGACAGAACATGACAGAACCTCACAGGACCTCACAGGACCTCACAGAACCTGACAGGACCTCACAGAACCTCACAGGACCTCACAGACCCTCACAGAACCTCACAGAACCTGACAGAACCTGACAGAACATGACAGAACCTCACAGGACCTCACAGGACCTCACAGAACCTGACAGGACCTCACAGAACCTCACAGGACCTCACAGACCCTCACAGAACCTTCAGAGCGTCGGCTTTTCAGTTTGCGGAAGTGCAGTGGTGTCAGATCTGGGACTTAAATCAGAATAAAAGGGCACTTTTCTGCCCTTTTGTGCCCCTCACCTCTATCTCCCGCCGCGCAGAGGACCGGGCCCGCCGCTCCTCATTTCCCGCAGGTTTGTAGAGCTAAAAACGAGTTTAAAACGAGTTTAAAGTCAGAAAAAGGGACATAAAAGTTTGGACTTGTTAGATCCACGATAGGAAGCAGCTTCTGTTGCCGCTTCCTGTCCCCGTCATACACATCCCTGTCATTTTTATTTTTTTATTTTATTTATTTATTTATCTTTTCCTGTACATTTATGTTACGACTCGTATTCTTTTGTTTTGCATGTATGAAAATGACTGTAAAAGAATTGGATTATTTCGTTTAATAATAATAAATAAAAAAAACACTCACGCTTCCGGATACGTCATCACAACAGACTTTTCCCGCGAAACGTCAGAACTCAAACAGACCGAACACCAGTTTAACCGGGTTTAACCGGGTTTATACGGATTTATTCGGGTTTAACCGTGTCGAAAAGGGATTACCCTTACCACAAAGGGTTTGTGGAGTGTTCTAGAGGGTTCTGAAGTGTTCCAGAGGGTTCGGAAGTGTTCTAAAGTTGTTTTTTCAGCGCCATGTTCGGGGAGAAAGCGCTGGAGCTCGTGCGGGAGCTTCACCGAATGAACGACGGACAACTTCCCGCGTTTAACGTGAGGCTAAACCGGGACTAAACCGGGACTAAACCGGGACTAAACCGGGACTAAACCAGGTCTAAACCAGGACTAAACAAGGACTAAAGCGGGACTAAACCAGGTCTAAACCAGGACTAAACAAGGACTAAACCAGGACTGGATCGGGACTAAATTGGGACTAAACCAGGACTGAACCGGGACTAAACCAGGTCTAAACCAGGACTGGATCGGGACTAAACCGGGACTAAACCAGGTCTAAACCAGGACTGGATCGGGACTAAACCGGGACTAAACCAGGTCTAAACCAGGACTAAACCAGGTCTAAACCAGGACTGGATCGGGACTAAATTGGGACTAAACCAGGTCTAAACCAGGACTAAACCAGGTCTAAACCAGGACTAAACCAGGACTAAACCAGGTCTAAACCAGGTCTAAACCAGGACTAAACCAGGACTGGATCGGGACTAAATTGGGACTAAACCAGGACTGAACCAGGACTAAACCAGGTCTAAACCAGGACTGGATCGGGACTAAATTGGGACTAAACCAGGACTGAACCGGGACTAAACCAGGTCTAAACCAGGACTAAACAAGGACTAAAGCGGGTCTAAACCAGGACTAACCCGGGACTAAACCAGGACTAAACCAGGTCTAAACCAGGTCTAAGCCAGGACTAAATAAGGACTAAACCGGAACTAAACCAGGACTAAAGCGGGTCTAAACCAGGACTAAACCGGGACTAAACCAGGACTAAACCAGGTCTAAACCAGGTCTAAGCCAGGACTAAATAAGGACTAAACCGGAACTAAACCAGGACTAAAGCGGGTCTAAACCAGGACTGAACCAGGACTAACCCCGAGACTAAACCCAGACTAAAACCGGACTAATCCAGGTCTAATTCAGGACTAAACCGGGACTAAACCGGGACTAAATTGAGACTGATCTTGTTTCAGGAGGATGGAGTGAGGCAGGTGCTGCAGGAGATGGAGGCGCTGTTTGAACAGAATCAGGCCGACGTGTGAGTTCCACGGACTGGGACCCGGGACTGGGACCCGGGACTGGGACCCGGGACTGGGACCCGGGACTGGGACCCGGGACTGGGACCGTAAAATGTGATGATGTCACGTATGTTTCACGGTGAAATAAAACCCACATTTGTGGTGGTGTTGTTTTTTTCAGGAATGAGGCGAAAGTGGATGGACGCTCGGAGCTCATCCCGTCCATCAAACTGAGACACTGCTGCCTCCTCCGGAACCAGCGCTGCCTCACTGCATATCTGTGAGTCTGAGCCGGGACTGGACCAGGACTGGACCAGGACCGGACCATATATACATCATGATGTACATTAGGCCATTAGACACGACTTGTATGATGTATGAAAGTGGCGTGTGCAGGGCAGGACTCTCTGGAAAAAGAGATTAGTAATCTGGGACTTTCCTGGGTAAATAAAGGTTAAAAAAAACAAAAAAAAACTTGGGCCCAAAAGTCCCATTTTTACCAAATACACATGCAGCCTCACACTTCTGCTGATTTCCCACTGCAGAGGCCAAAGCCCAAAAGACTCAATCACCGACTCCAGAAGAAACAAGTGAAGATCGACTCCTGACGGTGAAGAGAAACTGAAAGTAGTTGAAATAAAATGGTTCGCAAATGTATTTTTTTAACGTTTTTCAAAAAATATGATTCAGTGGTAGATCAGAAACCACGTCGGCGATCGAGTCTTTTGGGCTTTGGCAGTCGTGCTTTGTAGAGAGAAGTTTTACTTCATGACTTGACCCGTTGCCGTGGTGATGTTCCAGATACGACCGGCTGCTGAGGATCCGAGCTCTGCGCTGGGAGTACGGCTCAGTGCTGCCCCCTAATGTCCGCTTCCACATGTCTGCAGAAGAGGTACTGCGACTACTGCGTCCTGCACTGCGACTACTGCGACTACTGCGTCCTGCACTGCGACTACTGCGACTACTGCGTCCTGTACTGCGACTACTGCGTCCTGTACTGCGACTACTGCGTCCTGTACTGCGACTACTGCGTCCTGTACTGCGACTACTGCGTCCTGTACTGCGACTACTGCGTCCTGTACTGCGACGACTGCGTCCTGTACTGCGACTACTGCGTCCTGTACTGCGACTACTGCGTCCTGTACTGCGACTACTGCGTCCTGTACTGCGACTACTGCGTCCTGTACTGCGACGACTGCGTCCTGTACTGCGACTACTGCGTCCTGTACTGCGACTACTGCGTCCTGTACTGCGACTACTGCGTCCTGTACTGCGACTACTGCGTCCTGTACTGCGACTACTGCGTCCTGTACTGCGACTACTGCGTCCTGTACTGCGACTACTGCGTCCTGTACTGCGACGACTGCGTCCTGTACTGCGACTACTGCGTCCTGTACTGCGACTACTGCGTCCTGTACTGCGACTACTGCGTCCTGTACTGCAACTACTGCATCCTGTACCGCGACTACTGCGTCCTGTACTGCGTCCTGTACCGCGACTACTGCGTCCTGTACTGCGACTACTGCGTCCTGTACTGCGACTACTGCGTCCTGTACTGCGACTACTGCGTCCTGTACTGCGACTACTGCGTCCTGTACTGCGACTACTGCGTCCTGTACTGCGACGTCTGCGTCCTGTACTGCGACTACTGCGTCCTGTACTGCGACTACTGCGTCCTGTACTGCGACTACTGCGTCCTGTACTGCGACTACTGCGTCCTGTACTGCGACTACTGCGTCCTGTACTGCGACTACTGCGTCCTGTACTGCGACTACTGCGTCCTGTACTGCATCCTGTACTGCGACTACTGCGTCCTGTACCGCGACTACTGCGTCCTGTACCGCGACTACTGCGTCCTGTACTGCGACTACTGCGTCCTGTACTGCAACTACTGCGTCCTGTACTGCAACTACTGCATCCTGTACCGCGACTACTGCGTCCTGTACTGCGTCCTGTACCGCGACTACTGCGTCCTGTACTGCGACTACTGCGTCCTGTACTGCGACTACTGCGTCCTGTACTGCGACTACTGCGTCCTGTACTGCGACTACTGCGTCCTGTACTGCGACTACTGCGTCCTGTACTGCGACTACTGCGTCCTGTACTGCGACTACTGCGTCCTGTACCGCGACTACTGCGTCCTGTATTGCGACTACTGCGTCCTGTACTGCGTCCTGTACCGCGACTACTGCGTCCTGTACCGCGACTACTGCGTCCTGTACTGCGTCCTGTACCGCGACTACTGCGTCCTGTACCGCGACTACTGCGTCCTGTACTGCGACTACTGCGTCCTGTACTGCAACTACTGCATCCTGTACCGCGACTACTGCGTCCTGTACTGCGTCCTGTACCGCGACTACTGCGTCCTGTACTGCGACTACTGCGTCCTGTACCGCGACTACTGCGTCCTGTACTGCGACTACTGCGTCCTGTACCGCGACTACTGCGTCCTGTACCGCGACTACTGCGTCCTGTACCGCGACTACTGCGTCCTGTACCGCGACTACTGCGTCCTGTACCGCGACTACTGCGTCCTGTACCGCGACTACTGCGTCCTGTACCGCGACTACTGCGTCCTGTACCGCGACTACTGCGTCCTGTACTGCGACTACTGCGTCCTGTACTGCGACTACTGCGTCCTGTACTGCAACTACTGCGTCCTGTACTGCGACTACTGCGTCCTGTACTGCGACTACTGCGTCCTGTACTGCATCCTGTACTGCGACTACTGCGTCCTGTACCGCGACTACTGCGTCCTGTACCGCGACTACTGCGTCCTGTACTGCGACTACTGCGTCCTGTACTGCGACTACTGCGTCCTGTACTGCAACTACTGCGTCCTGTACTGCAACTACTGCGTCCTGTACTGCGTCCTGTACCGCGACTACTGTGTCCTGTACCGCGACTACTGCGTCCTGTACTGCGACTACTGCGTCCTGTACTGCGACTACTGCGTCCTGTACTGCGACTACTGCGTCCTGTACTGCGACTACTGCGTCCTGTACTGCGACTACTGCGTCCTGTACTGCGACTACTGCGTCCTGTACTGCGACTACTGCGTCCTGTACTGCGACTACTGCGTCCTGTACCGCGACTACTGCGTCCTGTACCGCGACTACTGCGTCCTGTACCGCGACTACTGCGTCCTGTACCGCGACTACTGCGTCCTGTACTGCGAGTACTGCGTCCTGTACTGCGTCCTGTACTGCGACTACTGCGTCCTGTACTGCGACTACTGCGTCCTGTACCGCGACTACTGCGTCCTGTACCGCGACTACTGCGTCCTGTACCGCGACTACTGCGTCCTGTACCGCGACTACTGCGTCCTGTACCGCGACTACTGCGTCCTGTACCGCGACTACTGTGTCCTGTACTGCGACTACTGCGTCCTGTACTGCGACTACTGCGTCCTGTACTGCATCCTGTACCGCGACTACTGCGTCCTGTACTGCGTCCTGTACCGCGACTACTGCGTCCTGTACCGCGACTACTGCGTCCTGTACTGCGACTACTGCGTCCTGTACCGCGACTACTGCGTCCTGTACCGCGACTACTGCGTCCTGTACCGCGACTACTGCGTCCTGTACCGCGACTACTGCGTCCTGTACCGCGACTACTGCGTCCTGTACTGCGACTACTGCGTCCTGTACTGCGACTACTGCGTCCTGTACTGCGACTACTGCGTCCTGTACTGCGACTACTGCATCCTGTCCTGTCGTGTTGCAGGTGCAGTGGTTTGACCCTGTCGTGTTTGACCCTGTCGTGTTTGACCCTGTCGTGTTTGACCCTGTCGTGTTTGACCCTGTCGTGTTTGCTCCTGTCGTGTTTGACCCTGTCGTGTTTGCTCCTGTCGTGTTGCAGGTGCAGTGGTTTTCTCAGTATAAAAAGTCTTTGGCTTCGTTCATGAAGAGTTTGGGAAACGGAGACGGACTCGACATCACCCAGGACACCAGACCCCCCAAGAGTCTCTACATCCAGGTCTGGACCCGGACTGGACCCGGACTGGACCCGGACTGGACCCGGACTGGACCCGGACCGGACCCGGACTGGACCCGGACTGGACCCGGACTGGACCCGGACTGGACCCGGACTGGACCCGGACTGGACCCGGACTGGACCCGGACCGGACCCGGACCGGACCCGGACTGGACCAGGACCGGACCAGGACCGGACATTAAAAAGTCAAACAGAATATTCACCTTAATTATTCTTCCTCTGTTGAGCTGCTGCACATCGTTTAAAGCTTCATTCCTCAGGAAAACAAACAGATCATTTATGCTGCAGCCAAAGAGCAAGAACTTAGAACTCCCCAAAATAATCAAACCACAATGTG
Organism: Odontamblyopus lacepedii; assembly: GCA_034769755.1. NCBI lineage: Eukaryota > Metazoa > Chordata > Actinopteri > Gobiiformes > Gobiidae > Odontamblyopus > Odontamblyopus lacepedii. Next base: position 42,637,401 of record CM068354.1, on the reverse strand, counting down.
CATTTCTGACCTTTGAGCCGCTTCTGTCCAAAACTGTTTCAGTCCAGGAGCAGCTCAGTGAGTCCAGAACAGTCACAGAAAAAGAACATCCAGGAGTTTTTCATGTGGGGAAATAATCCAGAAAGACGTGTTTGTCTGAATGGATGAACGACACATGAAAACATGTCTGTCCCTTTTCGTCCTTTAGCCTAGCTTAGCCTCCACTCCTGTTAGCGCTGTGGGTCTGTTTGTTTTCCTCACACTCTCCTCTTCAAAATGAGACCCTCCCTGAGATGATCCGGGGTTCGGTGCAGCAGGCACAGCCCGGTGAACAGAAGCCTCTCAGCCTCTTTACACATGTGCCTGTCCCACTGTCCACAGCAAAAGCTTCAGTCATTGGTTCTTCCAGAAAGTGATTGACATGTTCTTTTAGCCAATCATGAGAGGTTTAGACGGTGGGCGGGACGTGGGGCAGAGGGGAGAGGAGCTCAGGGCGTCGCTGTGTAAACCTGTGTGGAGAGGCTGTGGCTGTGGTTACGCGCAGACGCACAGAACAGGCTCATGTTCCTCTGTGGTTCTGTGATGAACTCAGACACTGCCACAGGTGAAACCACAAACACACAGCTCCACACAAGTGTCCACACATCCACTCATCACCATTGAACCTGAACCAGGACGGAACCAAGGCTGAACCAGGGCTGAACCAGAACTGAACCGGGACTGAACCGGGACTGAACCAGGGCTGAACCAGGACTGAACCGGGACTGAACCAGAACTGAACCAGGACTGAACCGGGACTGAACCAGAACTGAACCGGGACTGAACCAGAACTGAACCAGGACTGAACCGGGACTGAACCAGAACTGAACCGGGACTGAACCGGGACTGAACCAGGACTGAACCAGGACTGAACCGGGACTGAACCGGGACTGAACCAGAACTGAACCGGGACTGAACCGGGACTGAACCAGGACTAAACCGGGACTGAACCGGGACTGAACCAGAACTGAACCGGGACTGAACCGGGACTGAACCAGGACTGAACCAGGACTGAACCAGAACTAAACCAGGACTGAACCAGGACTGAACCAGGACTGAACCAGGACTGAACCGGGGCTGAACCGGGACTGAACCGGGACTGAACCAGGACTGAACCAGGACTGAACCAGGACTAAACCAGGACTGAACCAGGACTGAACCAGAACTAAACCAGGACTGAACCAGGACTGAACCAGGACTGAACCAGGACTGAACCAGAACTGAACCGGGACTGAACCGGGACTAAACCGGGACTGAACCGGGACTGAACCGGGACGGATCCGGGACGGAACCTGGACTGAACCAGGTCTGAACTGGGTCCTGTGTTTCAGGTGAGGTGTGTGAAGGATCACGGTGAACTGGAGATTGAAGATGGAACAGTGATTCTGCTGAAGAGGAACAGCCAAGTGAGTCCTGATACTGTCCTGATACTGTCCTGATACTGTCATGATACTGTCATGATACTGTAATGATCCTGTAATGATACTGTCATGATACTGTCCTGATACTGTCATGATACTGTCATGATACTGTAATGATCCTGTAATGATACTGTCATGATACTGTCCTGATACTGTCCTGATACTGTCATGATACTGTCATGATACTGTAATGATCCTGTAATGATACTGTCCTGATACTGTCCTGATACTGTCCTGATACTGTCGTGATACTGTAATGATACTGTAATGATACTGTAGTGATACTGTCATGATACTGTAATGATACTGTAAATACTACTGTAATACTACTGTAGATAAATGTAGGTTCAGGGGGAGGAGTGCAGGGATTCCGTGTTGCTTCATATTTTGTACTTCCTGTTTGTCCCGCAGCACTTCCTGCCGCGGTGGAAGTGTGAGCAGCTGATCCGTCAGGGCGTCCTGGAGCACGTCGTCTCCTGAACTCTCCAAACATCTGTCCTGCTTCTGTAAACCACCAGTGAACGTCCGGTCAGAGTGAGGCACAGACACAGCGGGTTTGGGGTTTGGGACATTTATGGTTTTATTGTTTTATTTGAACACAATCTGACCATAAAGACCCGACTGAACTCCAGTGAACACGAACCTGCCTGAAGTCGCCTCAAACTCAAACCTGCAAAAACTCTGTCAGTCGTTTGTGCTGCAGAAAGTTCAGTTTGTGATTCTGGTTCTTCAGATATTCACAGTTTTATTTTGGTCGATGACGTCGTCCAGAACCTCAGAATGTGAAACAGCCTCAAAACAGCAGAAAATGAGAGAAAACGTTTGTCGTTTGTATTTGGTTTGTGCTGTTTTGTGCTGTGACAGTTTCATTTGTGTGAGTTTATTTCTAAAATTTGTGAAAAACTAGAGAAGAGAAACGACCTGAGGCTGAGGAAAAGTCTGTCTCAGTCTTTAGTCTTTTGCTTTTGGTTCATATTTTATAATAACACAGACTTTTCCTCACACGACGTCATCGGCCTAAAATAAAACTGAATATCTGAAGAACCAGAATCACAAAAACAAAACTTTTTGCAGCACAAACGATGGACTCAGTTTTTGTAGGTTTGCGTTTCGTGGGCGACTTCACGCAGGTTAAACACGTCCCTCTGAAAACATCGCGCTCTGGTATCGGAGTGTTTAAAGTCGAGTATCGTGATGGAATCGAAATCCGTATCAGAAGTAAAGACGCTGGATGAGTGCGTCCCCCTCCGGCGTCACTGTGATGTCATCCACAGGGGGCGGCCATAGTTGTAGTTTTCTTAGTTGAAGTCTGCGATTCTTTGAGCAGTGGTGACTTCTGTACATGAGGCAGGACCTGTCTGGGCCACACACACATTCACATCATGAATAAATGTAAACATCTCTGGACTGGGTGTTTCTGTTGTGTCCAAACTTTTCGGTTTGTAATCGTCACTAAAATGTGCTTTGATTTACTAAACACAGTAACAGCAGAGGTCAAAGGTTAAACCTCGAAGTCCTAGGGCATCGTACAGGATACAGAGGAATATAAGAGGAATTTCTATAACCGCAGAACTTTGTAACGGTAAAAGACAGAACCGTCCTTTTCCCCTCTGAAAGTGCAGACACAGAGGTTTCCGTACATTTCTGCGGCTTTATCCTACGTCACACTCACGCTGTGTGATGACGTGAGCAAAACGAGTGTCCAATAGGAACTTTGTTTTCCCCAAACTCATGCGCTCCGTCCATTTTGATCGAGCCAAACTTTGCCAAAGAGTGAAGTGAGTCAAGATGGTCGACTCCTCTGACTGTGTGTGTTTATAACGAGGGAAAAAGTCGCTCTAAGTGGAGTTAATTCTCACACACATGGAAAATGACACATCTTGGTGTGTGTAATTGTGCATCTCTTTCTATTTTTATTTAAAGGTTTATTTCAGTCCAAATGAACAAATCCAAATGTAATTTCCACCCTGGAAATGCAGAAGTGCTGTGGCTCTGGCCGTGGTCCTGACAGGAGCTGTTTCCAGGACTGGACCAGGAAAGTCATGGAGCCACTGCACTTTTTTTGTTTTTAGGGCAATAAGGAGATTTTTAATTTACTTACAGACTTGAGATTTTGCATTTTTGTAGCTCAGGCCCTAAATTAAGCATTTTTATGTCCAAAAAGTTGTTTCTACATGTTTGCTGTGGGTTTTGTATAAAAGAGTGAATTTTATTTTCTGTTTTTTCCATCTCTATTTCTGGTCCTGTAGCTTTTCTCACAGCCTCATGACACAACTACAGCAGCAGATTGTGAAATAACAGGTTGGACTGAACAAAAGGAGGTAGAACACTTCATTAGGGGGAAAAGGGGCAGTTTGAAAAGCGAAATTAAGACAAAAATCCAGGAGGAGAAAAGTACTAAAACTGCCCTCAGGTCTTCGGGGTTAAAGGTCGTCCCAACTTTAAAACCTTTTACCTTCAACGAAAACGGTGAGTTTCCCGTTTACCAGCCAATGAGAGCAGAGACAGGACAGGAGGCGGGGCTAAAGTTTAAAATATTTAATTTGTTTTAAAATACTCGTTTACAAAATAAACACATTCGTCTCTAACAGTCCGAACAGGAAGTGACACGTTACAGCAGGGGTCAGAGGTCAGAGGGTACAATCGGTGACCTGTGGGTTCAGCCCGGTGCATTCTGGGAAACGCCGCGAAACACGAACACGCCACGACACCGCGTTTCCCAGCATGCACCGGCTCTGTCCAATCCTGTCGATACTTCTGTGATTCAGGCTGTGATCGGTGCTAAATACATCCACGAATAATCCACCAATCGGGCGGCTCGTCCGGAGGAGAGCGGCCAATCGGGCGGCTCGTCCGGAGGAGAGCGGCCAATCGGGCGGCTCGGTGGTGAAAAGTGCAGTGTTGTTGGTTAAAAACACGACAGACAGGAGTACGGAGGCCTGATGGAGCCAGAACCGGGAGTCGGTGAAGAGTCAGTGCTGCGTCTGCGATACTGCGGGACACTCGATACCGATACGAGAATGAAAACCCCTTTGTTTAGAGCTCTGTTGTTTCGGGCTCTACTCACGTTTGGAAACACGAGGATTACGACTTCCTTTGGGCTGTCGGAGATAGAAACTCTGGGAATCTAGACGTCATTTAGGGCTGAAACGCGTCTAAACCAGGTCTAAACCAGGTCTAAACCAGGTCTAAACCAGGTCTAAACCAGGACTAAACCAGGTCTAAACCAGGTCTAAACCAGGACTAAACCAGGTCTAAACCAGGACTAAACCAGGTCTAAACCAGGACTAAACCAGGTCTAAACCAGGTCTAAACCAGGACTAAACCAGGTCTAAACCAGGTCTAAACCAGGTCTAAACCAGGTCTAACCCAGGTCTAAACCAGGACTAAACCAGGTCTAAACCAGGTCTAAACCAGGACTAAACCAGGTCTAAACCAGGTCTAAACCAGGTCTAACCCAGGTCTAACCCAGGTCTAAACCAGGACTAAACCAGGACTAAACCAGGTCTAAACCAGGTCTAAACCAGGTCTAAACCAGGTCTAAACCAGGTCTAAACCAGGTCTAACCCAGGTCTAACCCAGGTCTAACCCAGGTCTAACCCAGGTCTAAACCAGGTCTAAACCAGGTCTAAACCAGGTCTAAACCAGGTCTAAACCAGGTCTAACCCAGGTCTAACCCAGGTCTAAACCAGGTCTAAACCAGGTCTAAACCAGGTCTAAACCAGGTCTAACCCAGGTCTAACCCAGGTCTAAACCAGGTCTAAACCAGGTCTAAACCAGGTCTAAACCAGGTCTAAACCAGGACTAAACCAGGACTAAACCAGGACTAAACCAGGTCTAAACCAGGTCTAAACCAGGTCTAAACCAGGTCTAAACCAGGTCTAAACCAGGACTAAACCAGGACTAAACCAGGTCTAAACCAGGTCTAAACCAGGTCTAAACCAGGTCTAACCCAGGTCTAACCCAGGTCTAAACCAGGTCTAAACCAGGACTAAACCAGGTCTAAACCAGGTCTAAACCAGGTCTAAACCAGGTCTAACCCAGGTCTAAACCAGGACTAAACCAGGTCTAAACCAGGTCTAAACCAGGACTAAACCAGGTCTAAACCAGGTCTAAACCAGGTCTAACCCAGGTCTAACCCAGGTCTAAACCAGGACTAAACCAGGTCTAAACCAGGTCTAAACCAGGTCTAAACCAGGTCTAAACCAGGTCTAAACCAGGTCTAAACCAGGTCTAAACCAGGTCTAACCCAGGTCTAACCCAGGTCTAACCCAGGTCTAAACCAGGTCTAAACCAGGTCTAAACCAGGTCTAAACCAGGTCTAAACCAGGACTAAACCAGGTCTAACCCAGGTCTAACCCAGGTCTAAACCAGGTCTAAACCAGGTCTAAACCAGGTCTAAACCAGGTCTAACCCAGGTCTAACCCAGGTCTAAACCAGGTCTAAACCAGGTCTAAACCAGGACTAAACCAGGACTAAACCAGGACTAAACCAGGACTAAACCAGGTCTAAACCAGGTCTAAACCAGGTCTAAACCAGGTCTAAACCAGGACTAAACCAGGACTAAACCAGGTCTAACCCAGGTCTAACCCAGGTCTAACCCAGGTCTAAACCAGGTCTAAACCAGGTCTAAACCAGGTCTAACCCAGGTCTAACCCAGGTCTAAACCAGGTCTAAACCAGGTCTAAACCAGGTCTAAACCAGGACTAAACCAGGACTAAACCAGGTCTAAACCAGGTCTAAACCAGGTCTAAACCAGGTCTAAACCAGGACTAAACCAGGACTAAACCAGGTCTAAACCAGGTCTAAACCAGGACTAAACCAGGTCTAAACCAGGACTAAACCAGGACTAAACCAGGTCTAAACCAGGACTAAACCAGGTCTAAACCAGGACTAAACCAGGTCTAAACCAGGATTAAACTAGGTCTAAACCAGGTCTAAACCAGGTCTAAACCAGGTCTAAACCAGGACTAAACCAGGACTAAACCAGGACTAAACCAGGTCTAAACCAGGTCTAAACCAGGACTAAACCAGGTCTAAACCAGGACTAAACCAGGACTAAACCAGGTCTAAACCAGGACTAAACCAGGTCTAAACCAGGTCTAAACCAGGACTAAACCAGGTCTAAACCAGGTCTAAACCAGGACTAAACCAGGTCTAAACCAGGTCTAAACCAGGACTAAACTAGGACTAAACCAGGTCTAAACCAGGTCTAAACCAGGTCTAAACCAGGTTCATGGGCGTGCACTAGTCTCTCTGCTCTTATACTTGTTCTGCTCCAGATGGTTCTAAACTCACTCGGCTCTTCAGTCTCCAGTTTAAAGTACAGGCTGGAGTCTCAGTCTGGTCCGGGTCTGGTCCAGGTCTGGTCTCACCATCAGGCCTCTGCAGAAACGTTAAAATCAAAAACGGTCAAAGTAAAAGTTCTGTTCATAAACACGTCTCATTAAAAGTCTAAAATTAAACTAAACTGAGGTTACATTAAATTAAAATTTTAAAAAACGCCTCAAAAACTCAAAGAAAAAGTTTAAATCCTGTGAGATTCATTTCCTGTTTGAGAGTTGGGGGGGGGCGGGGCTTTGGGTGAGTGACAGGCGAGAGGCGGGGCTTGTGTGTGAGTAACGGGAGGGGGGGGCGGGGTCAGCAGCACAGTGGCAGAGTGGTTAGCCCTCTCACTCACACCAGAGGGTCTCCGGTTCAAGTCCCGGGTGGTAAAATTTAAACATTCAGGTTCATCGTGCAGCAGAGTGCGTTGCTCGTGGGCCCGTGGGGTCCGTGGGCTCGGGGGTTCAGGTCCAGAGCGTGCGTTGCTCGTGGGCTCGGGGGTTGGGGGTTCAGTCCAGCAGAGTGCCTTGCTCCTGGGCGCGCGTCAGGCTGTCTTTGCGGTGCAGGTGGTGGACGCCCATGCGCTTGGGGCTCTTCGGGGGGCGCTGTGGGGGAGCGGGGGCCGGGTGCTGCGAGCTGATTGGCTGAGCGGGGTCCAGGAGGCGGGGAGAAGAGATGATTGGCAGGTCCACGGGAAGGACGTCCCGCTCCTCGTCGTCGTCATGGAGACACTTCCTGTCGGCCATTTCGGGGTCGCCCAACATCAGCGACGAGTCCAACAGCGAACCAGGACTAGACCGGGACCAAAACAAGACCAGAGACCGGGTTAGGACCGGGACTAGACCGGGACCAAAACAAGACCAGAGACCGGGTTAGGACCGGGACTAGACCGGGACCAAAACAAGACCAGAGACCGGGTTAGGACCGGGACTAGACCGGGACCAAAACAAGACCAGAGACCGGGTTAGGACCGGGACTAGACCGGGACCAAAACAAGACTAGAGACCGGGTTAGGACCGGGACTAGACCGGGACTAGACCGGGACCAAAACAAGACCAGAGACCGGGTTAGGACCGGGACTAGACCGGGACCAAAACAAGACCAGAGACCGGGTTAGGACCGGGACTAGACCGGGACCAAAACAAGACCAGAGACCGGGTTAGGACCGGGACTAGACCGGGACCAAAACAAGACTAGAGACCGGGTTAGGACCGGGACTAGACCGGGACTAGACCGGGACCAAAACAAGACCAGAGACCGGGTTAGGACCGGGACTAGACCGGGACTAGACCGGGACCAGACCGGGACCAAAACAAGACCAGAGACCAGGTTAGGACCGGGACTAGACCGGGACCAAAACAAGACCAGAGACCGGGTTAGGACCGGGACTAGACCGGGACCAAAACAAGACCAGAGACCGGGTTAGGACCGGGACTAGACCGGGACCAAAACAAGACCAGAGACCGGGTTAGGACCGGGACTAGACCGGGACCAAAACAAGACCAGAGACCGGGTTAGGACCGGGACTAGACCGGGACCAAAACAAGACCAGAGACCGGGTTAGGACCGGGACTAGACCGGGACCAAAACAAGACCAGAGACCGGGTTAGGACCGGGACTAGACCGGGACCAAAACAAGACCAGAGACCGGGTTAGGACCAGGACCAAAACAAGACCAGAGACCGGGTTAGGACCGGGACTAGACCGGGACCAAAACAAGACCAGAGACCGGGTTAGGACCGGGACTAGACCGGGACCAAAACAAGACCAGAGACCGGGTTAGGACCGGGACTAGACCGGGACCAAAACAAGACCAGAGACCGGGTTAGGACCGGGACTAGACTGGGACCAAAACAAGACCAGAGACCGGGACTAGACTGGGACCAAAACAAGACCAGAGACCGGGTTAGGACCGGGACTAGACCGGGACCAAAACAAGACTAGAGACCGGGTTAGGACCGGGACTAGACCGGGACTAGACCGGGACCAAAACAAGACCAGAGACCGGGTTAGGACCGGGACTAGACCGGGACTAGACCGGGACCAAAACAAGACCAGAGACCGGGTTAGGACCGGGACTAGACCGGGACCAAAACAAGACCAGAGACCGGGTTAGGACCGGGACTAGACCGGGACCAAAACAAGACCAAAGACCAGGTTAGGACCGGGACTAGACCGGGACCAAAACAAGACCAGAGACCGGGTTAGGACCGGGACTAGACCGGGACCAAAACAAGACCAGAGACCGGGACTAGACCGGGACCAAAACAAGACCAGAGACCGGGTTAGGACCGGGACTAGACCGGGACCAAAACAAGACCAGAGACCGGGTTAGGACCGGGACTAGACCGGGACCAAAACAAGACCAGAGACCGGGTTAGGACCGGGACTAGACCGGGACCAAAACAAGACCAGAGACCGGGTTAGGACCGGGACTAGACCGGGACCAAAACAAGACCAGAGACCGGGTTAGGACCGGGACTAGACTGGGACCAAAACAAGACCAGAGACCGGGACTAGACCGGGACCAAAACAAGACTAGAGACCGGGTTAGGACCGGGACTAGACCGGGACTAGACCGGGACTAGACCGGGACCAAAACAAGACCAGAGACCGGGTTAGGACCGGGACTAGACCGGGACTAGACCGGGACCAAAACAAGACCAGAGACCAGGTTAGGACCGGGACTAGACCGGGACCAAAACAAGACCAGAGACCGGGACTAGACCGGGACCAAAACAAGACCAGAGACCGGGACTAGACCGGGACCAAAACAAGACCAGAGACCGGGACTAGACCGGGACCAAAACAAGACCAGAGACCGGGTTAGGACCGGGACTAGACCGGGACCAAAACAAGACCAGAGACCGGGACTAGACTGGGACCAAAACAAGACTAGAGACCGGGTTAGGACCGGGACTAGACCGGGACCAAAACAAGACTAGAGACCGGGTTAGGACCGGGACTAGACCGGGACTAGACCGGGACCAAAACAAGACCAGAGACCGGGTTAGGACCGGGACTAGACCGGGACTAGACCGGGACCAAAACAAGACCAGAGACCGGGTTAGGACCGGGACCAGACCGGGACCAAAACAAGACCAGAGACCAGGTTAGGACCGGGACCAGACCGGGACCAAAACAAGACCAGAGACCGGGTTAGGACCGGGACTAGACCGGGACCAAAACAAGACCAGAGACCGGGTTAGGACCGGGACTAGACCGGGACCAAAACAAGACCAGAGACCGGGTTAGGACCGGGACTAGACCGGGACCAAAACAAGACCAGAGACCGGGTTAGGACCGGGACTAGACCGGGACCAAAACAAGACCAGAGACCGGGTTAGGACCGGGACTAGACTGGGACCAAAACAAGACCAGAGACCGGGACTAGACCGGGACCAAAACAAGACTAGAGACCGGGTTAGGACCGGGACTAGACCGGGACTAGACCGGGACTAGACCGGGACCAAAACAAGACCAGAGACCGGGTTAGGACCGGGACTAGACCGGGACTAGACCGGGACTAGACCGGGACCAAAACAAGACCAGAGACCAGGTTAGGACCGGGACCAGACCGGGACCAAAACAAGACCAGAGACCGGGTTAGGACCGGGACTAGACCGGGACCAAAACAAGACCAGAGACCGGGTTAGGACCGGGACTAGACCGGGACCAAAACAAGACCAGAGACCGGGTTAGGACCGGGACTAGACCGGGACCAAAACAAGACCAGAGACCGGGTTAGGACCGGGACTAGACCGGGACCAAAACAAGACCAGAGACCGGGTTAGGACCGGGACTAGACCGGGACCAAAACAAGACCAGAGACCGGGTTAGGACCGGGACTAGACCGGGACCAAAACAAGACCAGAGACCGGGTTAGGACCGGGACTAGACTGGGACCAAAACAAGACCAGAGACCGGGACTAGACTGGGACCAAAACAAGACCAGAGACCGGGTTAGGACCGGGACTAGACCGGGACCAAAACAAGACTAGAGACCGGGTTAGGACCGGGACTAGACCGGGACTAGACCGGGACCAAAACAAGACCAGAGACCGGGTTAGGACCGGGACTAGACTGGGACCAAAACAAGACCAGAGACCGGGACTAGACCGGGACCAAAACAAGACTAGAGACCGGGTTAGGACCGGGACTAGACCGGGACTAGACCGGGACTAGACCGGGACTAGACCGGGACCAAAACAAGACCAGAGACCGGGTTAGGACCGGGACTAGACCGGGACTAGACCGGTACCAAAACAAGACCAGAGACCGGGTTAGGACCGGGACTAGACCGGGACCAAAACAAGACCAGAGACCAGGTTAGGACCGGGACCAGACCGGGACCAAAACAAGACCAGAGACCAGGTTAGGACCGGGACTAGACCGGGACCAAAACAAGACCAGAGACCGGGTTAGGACCGGGACTAGACCGGGACCAAAACAAGACCAGAGACCGGGTTAGGACCGGGACTAGACCGGGACCAAAACAAGACCAGAGACCGGGTTAGGACCGGGACTAGACCGGGACCAAAACAAGACCAGAGACCGGGACTAGACCGGGACCAAAACAAGACCAGAGACCGGGTTAGGACCGGGACCAAAACAAGACCAGAGACCGGGTTAGGACCGGGACCAAAACAAGACCAGAGACCGGGTTAGGACCTGGACTAGACTGGGACCAAAACAAGACCAGAGACCGGGTTAGGACCGGGACCAAAACAAGACCAGAGACCGGGTTAGGACCGGGACTAGACCGGGACCAAAACAAGACCAGAGACCGGGACTAGACCGGGACCAAAACAAGACCAGAGACCGGGACTAGACCGGGACCAAAACAAGACCAGAGACCGGGTTAGGACCGGGACCAAAACAAGACCAGAGACCGGGTTAGGACCTGGACTAGACTGGGACCAAAACAAGACCAGAGACCGGGTTAGGACCGGGACCAAAACAAGACCAGAGACCGGGTTAGGACCGGGACTAGACCGGGACAGAATCAGGACTAGACCAGGACCATGTTTAGTCTTGGTCCTGGTTCTGGTCTAGCCTCTCTTTGACCAGATCCTCCTGCAGACCGGTTAGGATCCTGGTGTGGACCTGCTCAGAGGCTGTAGTCTGGTTGAGATCCGGCTGGTACTCACCTGGGGGGGTGGGGGTCTTTGAGGAGCAGCAGGTCTTCGCCGGGTCTCGGTCTGGACTCCAGGTCCGTGTCCGTGTCCAGACTGGAGCCTCGGCTCGGAGTCCAGCTCTGATTGGACGAGACCTCCTCTCCGTCAGAGTAAGCCCCGCCCCGGCGCTGCAGCTCACGTGCTGATTGGCTGCTGAAGGCCGTGCGGTGCAGCGTGTCAGAAGGCGCCATTTTGTCCACGAACAGCCTCTGCCACGAGTTCAGCAGGTCCTCCTCCGAGCTGCCGGAGCTCGGGCCCCCGCTCAGAGCCTGGGCAACACAAATATGACAATTATTCATATTTATGCAGAATTATTCTAGAATTATGTCTAAAACCATAGTCCGGATATCTGAGTGGACTAAGCTAACCCATTAGCCGCTAACCCGTTAGCCGCTGACCCGTTAGCCGCCGCGTGCCAAACAGGAAGTGCTCCAGGAGGCTCTTGGGGCTCCTTCACATTAGGATCTTCTCGTCCCTCTGTCTGTACCTGCTGCTCTGAGCCTCGTCATTCTGGACTTAAACTGTTCGTCTGAAGCCGCCACACAGGATCCTGAACTTTGCATTTCTCTGTTTTGTTCCTAAATCAAGAGCTGAACATAAATAACGGACCAATCAGACGCCTTCATTCCCCGACGCCCCTCCCCCTAGCGTTAGCAACAGGTTTGATTGACAGCTCGTTTCCCGCTTTCCCCGAGTGACGATTTCTGAAATAAAATGACAAAATATCTCAAACAGTCTCAATATCTAATGTGACTAGAATCTGAACGAGCAGAATTTAACGAGCAGAAAGTAAAGAGAATTTGGTTAAATTGTGACTCTGTTGTTGTTCGGACGGAACAGAACAAACAACATAAATCAGTGACTTAAACTCTTTAAAGCTCAAAGTTTCTTCTTCTTGTGCAGAATCAGGTAAATCCAGTGTCCTGCAGGTGCAGAGTATCACATCCATGGGGTTCGGGTCAGTACCTGGGTTCGGGTCAGTACCTGGGGCGGGTCAGTACCTGGGGCGGGTCAGTACCTGGGGCGGGTCAGTACCTGGGGCGGGTCAGTACCTGGGGCGGGTCAGTACCTGGGTTCGGGTCAGTACCTGGGGCGGGTCAGTACCTGGGTTCGGGTCAGTACCTGGGTTCGGGTCAGTACCTGGGGCGGGTCAGTACCTGGGTTCGGGTCAGTACCTGGGGCGGGTCAGTACCTGGGGCGGGTCAGTACCTGGGGCGGGTCAGTACCTGGGTTCGGGTCAGTACCTGGGTTCGGGTCAGTAGCCGGGTTCGGGTCAGTACCTGGGTTCGGGTCAGTACCTGGGTTCGGGTCAGTACCTGGGGCGGGTCAGTACCTGGGTTCGGGTCAGTACCTGGGGCGGGCTGCTGAAGGGGCTGGACTGGCTGGACAGCGGCTCGCTCAGGGCCTCCCTCTGATTGGCCGAGGCTCGGTGAGTGGCGGCGGAGGGGGCGGGGCTCTCCACCAGGCTGAGCGAGATGGCCTGGCGCGTGGCGTACGTGCAGTTGGGCAGCGGGCTGTTCTTGGGGATCTTCACGCGGTCGTCCGACGAGAACTCGATGACCTTCCGTCCCGGGTACAGGGCGTGAGGGGGCGGGGCCTGCAGCGGCGGGGGCGGGGCCGGGTACGGGTTCAGTTTGGACACGGACACGTCTTCGAGGGACGCGGCGAGGGGGCGGGACGAGCCGTTCTGCTGCCCGCTCGGCCTGCGGAGAGACATGAAGCTGAAGTCCTCACAAATGCTCTGGGGAAAGTAGAACCGGCTGAATCAACAAAATAAACTGTGTGCAAAACGTTTACGAAAAGACCAAAAGCACAAATCAGATCTGGAGCGTCTCTGGAGCTGGTGACACAATTCACCTTAGAGTCATGTGAGGCTCCAACCTCACATTCAGAAAGCAAATACAACAGGAAACCAGCACTGTCACACACTGAATCCTGCTTCACACTGTACGACACTATCACACACTGAATCCTGCTTCACACTGTATGATACTATCACACACTGAATCCTGCTTCACACTGTATGACACTATCACACACTGAATCCTGCTTCACACTGTATGATACTATCACACACTGAATCCTTCACACTGTATGACACTATCACACACTGAATCCTGCTTCACACTGTATGACACTATCACACACTGAATCCTTCACACTGTATGACACTATCACACACTGAATCCTGCTTCACACTGTATGACACTATCACACACTGAATCCTTCACACTGTATGACACTATCACACACTGAATCCTGCTTCACACCGTATGACACTATCACACACTGAATCCTTCACACTGTATGATACTATCACACACTGAATCCTGCTTCACACCGTATGACACTATCACACACTGAATCCTGCTTCACACTGTATGACACTATCACACACTGAATCCTTCACACTGTATGATACTATCACACACTGAATCCTTCACACTGTATGACACTATCACACACTGAATCCTGCTTCACACTGTATGATACTATCACACACTGAATCCTTCACACTGTATGACACTATCACACACTGAATCCTGCTTCACACTGTATGATACTATCACACACTGAATCCTTCACACTGTACGATACTATCACACACTGAATCCTGCTTCACACTGTATGACACTATCACACACTGAATCCTGCTTCACACTGTATGACACTATCACACACTGAATCCTGCTTCACACTGTATGACACTATCACACACTGAATCCTGCTTCACACTGTATGACACTATCACACACTGAATCCTGCTTCACACTGTACGATACTATCACACACTGAATCCTGCTTCACACTGTATGATACTATCACACACTGAATCCTGCTTCACACTGTACGATACTGTCACACACTGAATCCTGCTTCACACTGTATGATACTATCACACACTGAATCCTGCTTCACACCGTATGACACTATCACACACTGAATCCTGCTTCACACTGTACGATACTATCACACACTGAATCCTGCTTCACACTGTATGATACTATCACACACTGAATCCTTCACACTGTATGATACTATCACACACTGAATCCTTCACACTGTATGATACTATCACACACTGAATCCTGCTTCACACTGTATGATACTATCACACACTGAATCCTGCTTCACACTGTATGACACTATCACACACTGAATCCTGCTTCACACTGTATGATACTATCACACACTGAATCCTTCACACTGTATGATACTATCACACACTGAATCCTTCACACTGTATGATACTATCACACACTGAATCCTGCTTCACACTGTATGATACTATCACACACTGAATCCTGCTTCACACTGTATGACACTATCACACACTGAATCCTGCTTCACACTGTATGATACTATCACACACTGAATCCTGCTTCACACTGTATGATACTATCACACACTGAATCCTGCTTCACACTGTATGACACTATCACACACTGAATCCTTCACACTGTATGACACTATCACACACTGAATCCTGCTTCACACTGTATGACACTATCACACACTGAATCCTGCTTCACACTGTATGACACTATCACACACTGAATCCTGCTTCACACTGTATGATACTATCACACACTGAATCCTGCTTCACACTGTATGATACTATCACACACTGAATCCTTCACACTGTACGATACTATCACACACTGAATCCTTCACACTGTATGACACTATCACACACTGAATCCTGCTTCACACTGTATGACACTATCACACACTGAATCCTTCACACTGTATGACACTATCACACACTGAATCCTGCTTCACACTGTATGACACTATCACACACTGAATCCTTCACACTGTATGACACTATCACACACTGAATCCTGCTTCACACCGTATGACACTATCACACACTGAATCCTTCACACTGTATGATACTATCACACACTGAATCCTGCTTCACACTGTATGACACTATCACACACTGAATCCTGCTTCACACTGTATGACACTATCACACACTGAATCCTTCACACTGTATGATACTATCACACACTGAATCCTTCACACTGTATGACACTATCACACACTGAATCCTGCTTCACACTGTATGATACTATCACACACTGAATCCTTCACACTGTATGACACTATCACACACTGAATCCTGCTTCACACTGTATGATACTATCACACACTGAATCCTTCACACTGTATGATACTATCACACACTGAATCCTGCTTCACACTGTATGACACTATCACACACTGAATCCTGCTTCACACTGTATGACACTATCACACACTGAATCCTGCTTCACACTGTATGACACTATCACACACTGAATCCTGCTTCACACTGTATGACACTATCACACACTGAATCCTGCTTCACACTGTATGATACTATCACACACTGAATCCTGCTTCACACTGTATGATACTATCACACACTGAATCCTGCTTCACACTGTATGATACTATCACACACTGAATCCTGCTTCACACTGTATGACACTATCACACACTGAATCCTGCTTCACACTGTATGACACTATCACACACTGAATCCTGCTTCACACTGTATGATACTATCACACACTGAATCCTGCTTCACACTGTATGATACTATCACACACTGAATCCTGCTTCACACTGTATGATACTATCACACACTGAATCCTGCTTCACACTGTATGATACTATCACACACTGAATCCTGCTTCACACTGTATGACACTATCACACACTGAATCCTTCACACTGTATGACACTATCACACACTGAATCCTGCTTCACACTGTATGATACTATCACACACTGAATCCTGCTTCACACTGTATGATACTATCACACACTGAATCCTGCTTCACACTGTATGACACTATCACACACTGAATCCTGCTTCACACTGTATGATACTATCACACACTGAATCCTGCTTCACACTGTATGACACTATCACACACTGGGTCGTTCTCCAGTCCTTCGAGTTAAAACCATCTGAACAGCGTCACAAAAGCCATAAAAACATCTGAGCCGCAATCGTTTCGTCAACATCGTCTTTAAAAAGTCGAACCTTTTCAGTTTTGACAACTTCAAATTCTTTAAAAACAGCTGTGTTATTTACAGATCCCTACATGACCCAGCCCCACCACTGCTCAGGGAGGAAAGAAAAAGAAAAAGTGAGTCCAGCACCAGGTCGTCCGCCAGGGGGCGCTGTGCAGTACAGTTTAATGCAATAACTGGAGCACAGCACCTGTTTCAGTGAGAGCCAGTCCAACATGTGCACCATCTGAAACTACAGTCCAACATGTGCACCATCTGAAACTACAGGCCAACATTTACACCATCTGAAACTACAGGCCAACATGTGCACCATCTGAAACTACAGGCCAACATGTGCACCATCTGAAACTACAGTCCAACATGTGCACCATCTGAAACTACAGTCCAACATGTGCACCATCTGAAACTACAGTCCAACATGTGCACCATCTGAAACTACAGTCCAACATTTACACCATCTGAAACTACAGTCCAACATGTGCACCATCTGAAACTACAGTCCAACATGTGCACCATCTGAAACTACAGTCCAACATGTGCACCATCTGAAACTACAGTCCAACATGTGCACCATCTGAAACTACAGTCCAACATGTGCACCATCTGAAACTACAGTCCAACATGTGCACCATCTGAAACTACAGTCCAACATGTGCACCATCTGAAACTACAGTCCAACATGTGCACCATCTGAAACTACAGTCCAACATGTGCACCATCTGAAACTACAGTCCAACATGTGCACCATCTGAAACTACAGTCCAACATGTGCACCATCTGAAACTACAGTCCAACATGTGCACCATCTGAAACTACAGTCCAACATGTGCACCATCTGAAACTACAGTCCAACATGTGCACCATCTGAAACTACAGTCCAACATGTGCACCATCTGAAACTACAGGCCAACATGTGCACCATCTGAAACTACAGTCCAACATGTACACCATCTGAAACTACAGTCCAACATTTACACCATCTGAAACTACAGTCCAACATGTGCACCATCTGAAACTACAGTCCAACATGTGCACCATCTGAAACTACAGTCCAACATGTGCACCATCTGAAACTACAGTCCAACATGTGCACCATCTGAAACTACAGTCCAACATGTGCACCATCTGAAACTACAGGCCAACATGTGCACCATCTGAAACTACAGGCCAACATGTGCACCATCTGAAACTACAGGCCAACATGTGCACCATCTGAAACTACAGTCCAACATGTGCACCATCTGAAACTACAGTCCAACATGTGCACCATCTGAAACTACAGTCCAACATGTGCACCATCTGAAACTACAGTCCAACATGTGCACCATCTGAAACTACAGTCCAACATGTGCACCATCTGAAACTACAGTCCAACATGTGCACCATCTGAAACTACAGTCCAACATGTGCACCATCTGAAACTACAGGCCAACATGTGCACCATCTGAAACTACAGTCCAACATGTGCACCATCTGAAACTACAGTCCAACATGTGCACCATCTGAAACTACAGTCCAACATGTGCACCATCTGAAACTACAGTCCAACATGTGCACCATCTGAAACTACAGGCCAACATTTACACCATCTGAAACTACAGGCCAACATGTGCACCATCTGAAACTACAGTCCAACATGTGCACCATCTGAAACTACAGTCCAACATGTGCACCATCTGAAACTACAGTCCAACATGTGCACCATCTGAAACTACAGTCCAACATGTGCACCATCTGAAACTACAGTCCAACATGTGCACCATCTGAAACTACAGTCCAACATGTGCACCATCTGAAACTACAGTCCAACATGTGCACCATCTGAAACTACAGTCCAACATGTGCACCATCTGAAACTACAGTCCAACATGTGCACCATCTGAAACTACAGTCCAACATGTGCACCATCTGAAACTACAGTCCAACATGTGCACCATCTGAAACTACAGTCCAACATGTGCACCATCTGAAACTACAGTCCAACATGTGCACCATCTGAAACTACAGTCCAACATGTGCACCATCTGAAACTACAGTCCAACATGTGCACCATCTGAAACTACAGGCCAACATGTGCACCATCTGAAACTACAGTCCAACATGTGCACCATCTGAAACTACAGTCCAACATGTGCACCATCTGAAACTACAGTCCAACATGTGCACCATCTGAAACTACAGTCCAACATGTGCACCATCTGAAACTACAGTCCAACATGTGCACCATCTGAAACTACAGTCCAACATGTGCACCATCTGAAACTACAGTCCAACATGTGCACCATCTGAAACTACAGTCCAACATGTGCACCATCTGAAACTACAGTCCAACATGTGCACCATCTGAAACTACAGTCCAACATGTGCACCATCTGAAACTACAGTCCAACATGTGCACCATCTGAAACTACAGGCCAACATGTGCACCATCTGAAACTACAGGCCAACATGTGCACCATCTGAAACTACAGTCCAACATGTGCACCATCTGAAACTACAGTCCAACATGTGCACCATCTGAAACTACAGTCCAACATGTGCACCATCTGAAACTACAGTCCAACATGTGCACCATCTGAAACTACAGTCCAACATGTGCACCATCTGAAACTACAGTCCAACATGTGCACCATCTGAAACTACAGTCCAACATGTGCACCATCTGAAACTACAGTCCAACATGTGCACCATCTGAAACTACAGTCCAACATGTGCACCATCTGAAACTACAGTCCAACATGTGCACCATCTGAAACTACAGTCCAACATGTGCACCATCTGAAACTACAGGCCAACATGTGCACCATCTGAAACTACAGGCCAACATGTGCACCATCTGAAACTACAGGCCAACATGTGCACCATCTGAAACTACAGTCCAACATGTGCACCATCTGAAACTACAGTCCAACATGTGCACCATCTGAAACTACAGTCCAACATGTGCACCATCTGAAACTACAGTCCAACATGTGCACCATCTGAAACTACAGGCCAACATGTGCACCATCTGAAACTACAGTCCAACATGTGCACCATCTGAAACTACAGGCCAACATGTGCACCATCTGAAACTACAGTCCAACATGTGCACCATCTGAAACTACAGTCCAACATGTGCACCATCTGAAACTACAGTCCAACATGTGCACCATCTGAAACTACAGTCCAACATGTGCACCATCTGAAACTACAGTCCAACATGTGCACCATCTGAAACTACAGTCCAACATGTGCACCATCTGAAACTACAGGCCAACATGTGCACCATCTGAAACTACAGTCCAACATGTGCACCATCTGAAACTACAGGCCAACATGTGCACCATCTGAAACTACAGTCCAACATGTGCACCATCTGAAACTACAGTCCAACATGTGCACCATCTGAAACTACAGTCCAACATGTGCACCATCTGAAACTACAGTCCAACATGTGCACCATCTGAAACTACAGGCCAACATGTGCACCATCTGAAACTACAGGCCAACATGTGCACCATCTGAAACTACAGTCCAACATGTGCACCATCTGAAACTACAGTCCAACATGTGCACCATCTGAAACTACAGTCCAACATGTGCACCATCTGAAACTACAGTCCAACATGTGCACCATCTGAAACTACAGTCCAACATGTGCACCATCTGAAACTACAGTCCAACATGTGCACCATCTGAAACTACAGGCCAACATGTGCACCATCTGAAACTACAGTCCAACATGTGCACCATCTGAAACTACAGGCCAACATGTGCACCATCTGAAACTACAGTCCAACATGTGCACCATCTGAAACTACAGGTCCAACATGTGCACCATCTGAAACTACAGGCCAACATGTGCACCATCTGAAACTACAGTCCAACATGTGCACCATCTGAAACTACAGTCCAACATGTGCACCATCTGAAACTACAGTCCAACATGTGCACCATCTGAAACTACAGTCCAACATGTGCACCATCTGAAACTACAGGCCAACATGTGCACCATCTGAAACTACAGTCCAACATGTGCACCATCTGAAACTACAGTCCAACATGTGCACCATCTGAAACTACAGGCCAACATGTGCACCATCTGAAACTACAGTCCAACATGTGCACCATCTGAAACTACAGTCCAACATGTGCACCATCTGAAACTACAGTCCAACATGTGCACCATCTGAAACTACAGTCCAACATGTGCACCATCTGAAACTACAGTCCAACATGTGCACCATCTGAAACTACAGGCCAACATGTGCACCATCTGAAACTACAGTCCAACATGTGCACCATCTGAAACTACAGTCCAACATGTGCACCATCTGAAACTACAGTCCAACATGTGCACCATCTGAAACTACAGTCCAACATGTGCACCATCTGAAACTACAGTCCAACATGTGCACCATCTGAAACTACAGGCCAACATGTGCACCATCTGAAACTACAGTCCAACATGTGCACCATCTGAAACTACAGTCCAACATGTGCACCATCTGAAACTACAGTCCAACATGTGCACCATCTGAAACTACAGTCCAACATGTGCACCATCTGAAACTACAGTCCAACATGTGCACCATCTGAAACTACAGTCCAACATGTGCACCATCTGAAACTACAGTCCAACATGTGCACCATCTGAAACTACAGTCCAACATGTGCACCATCTGAAACTACAGTCCAACATGTGCACCATCTGAAACTACAGGCCAACATGTGCACCATCTGAAACTACAGTCCAACATGTGCACCATCTGAAACTACAGTCCAACATGTGCACCATCTGAAACTACAGTCCAACATGTGCACCATCTGAAACTACAGTCCAACATGTGCACCATCTGAAACTACAGTCCAACATGTGCACCATCTGAAACTACAGTCCAACATGTGCACCATCTGAAACTACAGTCCAACATGTGCACCATCTGAAACTACAGTCCAACATGTGCACCATCTGAAACTACAGTCCAACATGTGCACCATCTGAAACTACAGTCCAACATGTGCACCATCTGAAACTACAGTCCAACATGTGCACCATCTGAAACTACAGTCCAACATGTGCACCATCTGAAACTACAGTCCAACATGTGCACCATCTGAAACTACAGTCCAACATGTGCACCATCTGAAACTACAGTCCAACATGTGCACCATCTGAAACTACAGTCCAACATGTGCACCATCTGAAACTACAGTCCAACATGTGCACCATCTGAAACTACAGTCCAACATGTGCACCATCTGAAACTACAGTCCAACATGTGCACCATCTGAAACTACAGTCCAACATGTGCACCATCTGAAACTACAGTCCAACATGTGCACCATCTGAAACTACAGTCCAACATGTGCACCATCTGAAACTACAGTCCAACATGTGCACCATCTGAAACTACAGTCCAACATGTGCACCATCTGAAACTACAGTCCAACATGTGCACCATCTGAAACTACAGTCCAACATGTGCACCATCTGAAACTACAGTCCAACATGTGCACCATCTGAAACTACAGTCCAACATGTGCACCATCTGAAACTACAGTCCAACATGTGCACCATCTGAAACTACAGTCCAACATGTGCACCATCTGAAACTACAGTCCAACATGTGCACCATCTGAAACTACAGTCCAACATGTGCACCATCTGAAACTACAGTCCAACATGTGCACCATCTGAAACTACAGTCCAACATGTGCACCATCTGAAACTACAGGCCAACATGTGCACCATCTGAAACTACAGGCCAACATGTGCACCATCTGAAACTACAGTCCAACATGTGCACCATCTGAAACTACAGTCCAACATTTACACCATCTGAAACTACAGTCCAACATGTGCACCATCTGAAACTACAGTCCAACATGTGCACCATCTGAAACTACAGTCCAACATGTGCACCATCTGAAACTACAGTCCAACATGTGCACCATCTGAAACTACAGGCCAACATGTGCACCATCTGAAACTACAGTCCAACATGTGCACCATCTGAAACTACAGTCCAACATGTGCACCATTTAAACTACAGTCCAACATGTACACCATCTGAAACTACAGTCCAACATGTGCACCATCTGAAACTACAGTCCAACATGTGCACCATCTGAAACTACAGTCCAACATGTGCACCATCTGAAACTACAGTCCAACATGTGCACCATCTGAAACTACAGTCCAACATGTGCACCATCTGAAACTACAGTCCAACATGTACACCATCTGAAACTACAGTCCAACATGTGCACCATCTGAAACTACAGTCCAACATGTGCACCATCTGAAACTACAGTCCAACATGTGCACCATCTGAAACTACAGTCCAACATGTGCACCATCTGAAACTACAGTCCAACATGTGCACCATCTGAAACTACAGTCCAACATGTGCACCATCTGAAACTACAGTCCAACATGTGCACCATCTGAAACTACAGGCCAACATGTGCACCATCTGAAACTACAGGCCAACATGTGCACCATCTGAAACTACAGTCCAACATGTGCACCATCTGAAACTACAGTCCAACATGTGCACCATCTGAAACTACAGTCCAACATGTGCACCATCTGAAACTACAGGCCAACATGTGCACCATCTGAAACTACAGGCCAACATGTGCACCATCTGAAACTACAGTCCAACATGTGCACCATCTGAAACTACAGTCCAACATGTGCACCATCTGAAACTACAGTCCAACATGTGCACCATCTGAAACTACAGTCCAACATGTGCACCATCTGAAACTACAGTCCAACATGTGCACCATCTGAAACTACAGGCCAACATGTGCACCATCTGAAACTACAGTCCAACATGTGCACCATCTGAAACTACAGTCCAACATGTGCACCATCTGAAACTACAGTCCAACATGTGCACCATCTGAAACTACAGTCCAACATGTGCACCATCTGAAACTACAGGCCAACATGTGCACCATCTGAAACTACAGGCCAACATGTGCACCATCTGAAACTACAGGCCAACATGTGCACCATCTGAAACTACAGGCCAACATGTGCACCATCTGAAACTACAGTCCAACATGTGCACCATCTGAAACTACAGTCCAACATGTGCACCATCTGAAACTACAGTCCAACATTTACACCATCTGAAACTACAGTCCAACATGTGCACCATCTGAAACTACAGTCCAACATGTGCACCATCTGAAACTACAGTCCAACATTTACACCATCTGAAACTACAGTCCAACATGTGCACCATCTGAAACTACAGTCCAACATGTGCACCATCTGAAACTACAGTCCAACATGTGCACCATCTGAAACTACAGTCCAACATTTACACCATCTGAAACTACAGTCCAACATGTGCACCATCTGAAACTACAGGCCAACATGTGCACCATCTGAAACTACAGTCCAACATGTGCACCATCTGAAACTACAGTCCAACATGTGCACCATCTGAAACTACAGTCCAACATGTGCACCATCTGAAACTACAGTCCAACATGTGCACCATCTGAAACTACAGTCCAACATATACACCATCTGAAACTACAGTCCAACATGTGCACCATCTGAAACTACAGTCCAACATGTGCACCATCTGAAACTACAGTCCAACATGTGCACCATCTGAAACTACAGTCCAACATGTGCACCATCTGAAACTACAGTCCAACATGTGCACCATCTGAAACTACAGTCCAACATTTACACCATCTGAAACTACAGTCCAACATGTGCACCATCTGAAACTACAGTCCAACATGTGCACCATCTGAAACTACAGTCCAACATATACACCATCTGAAACTACAGTCCAACATGTGCACCATCTGAAACTACAGGCCAACATTTACACCATCTGAAACTACAGTCCAACATGTGCACCATCTGAAACTACAGTCCAACATGTGCACCATCTGAAACTACAGTCCAACATGTGCACCATCTGAAACTACAGGCCAACATTTACACCATCTGAAACTACAGTCCAACATTCACACCATCTGAAACTACAGGCCAACATTTACACCATCTGAAACTACAGTCCAACATTTACACCATCTGAAACTACAGTCCAACATGTGCACCATCTGAAACTACAGTCCAACATGTGCACCATCTGAAACTACAGTCCAACATGTGCACCATCTGAAACTACAGGCCAACATGTGCACCATCTGAAACTACAGTCCAACATGTGCACCATCTGAAACTACAGTCCAACATTTACACCATCTGAAACTACAGTCCAACATGTGCACCATCTGAAACTACAGTCCAACATGTGCACCATCTGAAACTACAGTCCAACATGTGCACCATCTGAAAATACAGTCCAACATGTGCACCATCTGAAACTACAGTCCAACATGTGCACCATCTGAAACTACAGTCCAACATTTACACCATCTGAAACTACAGTCCAACATGTGCACCATCTGAAACTACAGTCCAACATGTGCACCATCTGAAACTACAGGCCAACATGTGCACCATCTGAAACTACAGGCCAACATGTGCACCATCTGAAACTACAGGCCAACATGTGCACCATCTGAAACTACAGTCCAACATGTGCACCATCTGAAACTACAGTCCAACATGTGCACCATCTGAAACTACAGTCCAACATGTGCACCATCTGAAACTACAGTCCAACATGTGCACCATCTGAAACTACAGTCCAACATTTACACCATCTGAAACTACAGGCCAACATGTGCACCATCTGAAACTACAGTCCAACATGTGCACCATCTGAAACTACAGTCCAACATTTACACCATCTGAAACTACAGTCCAACATGTGCACCATCTGAAACTACAGTCCAACATGTGCACCATCTGAAACTACAGTCCAACATGTGCACCATCTGAAACTACAGGCCAACATGTGCACCATCTGAAACTACAGGCCAACATGTGCACCATCTGAAACTACAGGCCAACATGTGCACCATCTGAAACTACAGTCCAACATGTGCACCATCTGAAACTACAGTCCAACATGTGCACCATCTGAAACTACAGGCCAACATTTACACCATCTGAAACTACAGTCCAACATGTGCACCATCTGAAACTACAGTCCAACATGTGCACCATCTGAAACTACAGTCCAACATTTACACCATCTGAAACTACAGGCCAACATGTGCACCATCTGAAACTACAGTCCAACATGTGCACCATCTGAAACTACAGTCCAACATTTACACCATCTGAAACTACAGGCCAACATGTGCACCATCTGAAACTACAGTCCAACATGTGCACCATCTGAAACTACAGTCCAACATGTGCACCATCTGAAACTACATTCCAACATGTGCACCATCTGAAACTACAGTCCAACATGTGCACCATCTGAAACTACAGGCCAACATGTGCACCATCTGAAACTACAGTCCAACATGTGCACCATCTGAAACTACAGTCCAACATGTGCACCATCTGAAACTACAGGCCAACATGTGCACCATCTGAAACTACAGTCCAACATGTGCACCATCTGAAACTACAGTCCAACATGTGCACCATCTGAAACTACAGGCCAACATGTGCACCATCTGAAACTACAGTCCAACATGTGCACCACCTGAAACTACAGGCCAACATGTGCACCATCTGAAACTACAGTCCAACATGTGCACCATCTGAAACTACAGGCCAACATGTGCACCATCTGAAACTACAGGCCAACATGTGCACCATCTGAAACTACAGTCCAACATGTGCACCACCTGAAACTACAGGCCAACATGTGCACCATCTGAAACTACAGTCCAACATGTGCACCATCTGAAACTACAGTCCAACATGTGCACCATCTGAAACTACAGTCCAACATGTGCACCATCTGAAACTACAGTCCAACATGTGCACCATCTGAAACTACAGGCCAACATGTGCACCATCTGAAACTACAGTCCAACATTTACACCATCTGAAACTACAGTCCAACATGTGCACCATCTGAAACTACAGTCCAACATGTGCACCATCTGAAACTACAGTCCAACATGTGCACCATCTGAAACTACAGGCCAACATGTGCGCCATCTGAAACTACAGGCCAACATGTGCACCATCTGAAACTACAGTCCAACATGTGCACCATCTGAAACTACAGTCCAACATGTGCACCATCTGAAACTACAGTCCAACATGTGCACCATCTGAAACTACAGGCCAACATGTGCACCATCTGAAACTACAGGCCAACATGTGCACCATCTGAAACTACAGTCCAACATTTACACCATCTGAAACTACAGTCCAACATGTGCACCATCTGAAACTACAGTCCAACATGTGCACCATCTGAAACTACAGTCCAACATGTGCACCATCTGAAACTACAGGCCAACATGTGCACCATCTGAAACTACAGGCCAACATGTGCACCATCTGAAACTACAGTCCAACATGTGCACCATCTGAAACTACAGTCCAACATGTGCACCATCTGAAACTACAGTCCAACATGTGCACCATCTGAAACTACAGTCCAACATGTGCACCATCTGAAACTACAGTCCAACATGTGCACCATCTGAAACTACAGTCCAACATGTGCACCATCTGAAACTACAGTCCAACATGTGCACCATCTGAAACTACAGTCCAACATGTGCACCATCTGAAACTACAGTCCAACATGTGCACCATCTGAAACTACAGGCCAACATGTGCACCATCTGAAACTACAGGCCAACATGTGCACCATCTGAAACTACAGTCCAACATGTGCACCATCTGAAACTACAGGCCAACATTTACACCATCTGAAACTACAGTCCAACATGTGCACCATCTGAAACTACAGTCCAACATGTGCACCATCTGAAACTACAGGCCAACATGTGCGCCATCTGAAACTACAGGCCAACATGTGCACCATCTGAAACTACAGTCCAACATTTACACCATCTGAAACTACAGTCCAACATGTGCACCATCTGAAACTACAGTCCAACATGTGCACCATCTGAAACTACAGTCCAACATTTACACCATCTGAAACTACAGTCCAACATGTGCACCATCTGAAACTACAGTCCAACATGTGCACCATCTGAAACTACAGTCCAACATGTGCACCATCTGAAACTACAGTCCAACATGTGCACCATCTGAAACTACAGTCCAACATGTGCACCATCTGAAACTACAGTCCAACATGTGCACCATCTGAAACTACAGTCCAACATGTGCACCATCTGAAACTACAGTCCAACATTTACACCATCTGAAACTACAGTCCAACATGTGCACCATCTGAAACTACAGTCCAACATTTACACCATCTGAAACTACAGTCCAACATGTGCACCATCTGAAACTACAGTCCAACATGTGCACCATCTGAAACTACAGTCCAACATGTGCACCATCTGAAACTACAGTCCAACATGTGCACCATCTGAAACTACAGTCCAACATTTACACCATCTGAAACTACAGTCCAACATTTACACCATCTGAAACTACAGTCCAACATGTGCACCATCTGAAACTACAGTCCAACATGTGCACCATCTGAAACTACAGTCCAACATTTACACCATCTGAAACTACAGTCCAACATGTGCACCATCTGAAACTACAGTCCAACATTTACACCATCTGAAACTACAGTCCAACATGTGCACCATCTGAAACTACAGTCCAACATTTACACCATCTGAAACTACAGTCCAACATTTACACCATCTGAAACTACAGTCCAACATGTGCACCATCTGAAACTACAGTCCAACATGTGCACCATCTGAAACTACAGTCCAACATGTGCACCATCTGAAACTACAGTCCAACATGTGCACCATCTGAAACTACAGTCCAACATGTGCACCATCTGAAACTACAGTCCAACATGTGCACCATCTGAAACTACAGTCCAACATGTGCACCATCTGAAACTACAGTCCAACATGTGCACCATCTGAAACTACAGTCCAACATGTGCACCATCTGAAACTACAGTCCAACATATACACCATCTGAAACTACAGTCCAACATGTGCACCATCTGAAACTACAGTCCAACATGTGCACCATCTGAAACTACAGTCCAACATGTGCACCATCTGAAACTACAGGCCAGCATGTGCACCATCTGAAACTACAGGCCAACATGTGCACCATCTGAAACTACAGTCCAACATGTGCACCATCTGAAACTACAGTCCAACATGTGCACCATCTGAAACTACAGTCCAACATGTGCACCATCTGAAACTACAGGCCAACATGTGCACCATCTGAAACTACAGTCCAACATGTGCACCATCTGAAACTACAGTCCAACATGTGCACCATCTGAAACTACAGGCCAACATGTGCACCATCTGAAACTACAGTCCAACATGTGCACCATCTGAAACTACAGTCCAACATGTGCACCATCTGAAACTACAGTCCAACATGTGCACCATCTGAAACTACAGGCCAACATGTGCACCATCTGAAACTACAGGCCAACATGTGCACCATCTGAAACTACAGTCCAACATGTGCACCATCTGAAACTACAGGCCAACATGTGCACCATCTGAAACTACAGTCCAACATGTGCACCATCTGAAACTACAGTCCAACATGTGCACCATCTGAAACTACAGTCCAACATGTGCACCATCTGAAACTA
Source organism: Odontamblyopus lacepedii (assembly GCA_034769755.1). Lineage (NCBI taxonomy): Eukaryota > Metazoa > Chordata > Actinopteri > Gobiiformes > Gobiidae > Odontamblyopus > Odontamblyopus lacepedii. The sequence continues at coordinate 42,607,782 of CM068354.1, read as the reverse complement.
CAGTCCAACATATACACCATCTGAAACTACAGTCCAACATATACACCATCTGAAACTACAGTCCAACATGTGCACCATCTGAAACTACAGTCCAACATGTGCACCATCTGAAACTACAGTCCAACATGTGCACCATCTGAAACTACAGTCCAACATTTACACCATCTGAAACTACAGTCCAACATGTGCACCATCTGAAACTACAGTCCAACATGTGCACCATCTGAAACTACAGTCCAACATGTGCACCATCTGAAACTACAGTCCAACATGTGCACCATCTGAAACTACAGTCCAACATTTACACCATCTGAAACTACAGTCCAACATTTACACCATCTGAAACTACAGTCCAACATGTGCACCATCTGAAACTACAGGCCAACATATACACCATCTGAAACTACAGTCCAACATTTACACCATCTGAAACTACAGTCCAACATGTGCACCATCTGAAACTACAGTCCAACATGTGCACCATCTGAAACTACAGTCCAACATTTACACCATCTGAAACTACAGTCCAACATGTGCACCATCTGAAACTACAGTCCAACATTTACACCATCTGAAACTACAGGCCAACATGTGCACCATCTGAAACTACAGTCCAACATGTGCACCATCTGAAACTACAGGCCAACATGTGCACCATCTGAAACTACAGTCCAACATTTACACCATCTGAAACTACAGTCCAACATGTGCACCATCTGAAACTACAGGCCAACATGTGCACCATCTGAAACTACAGTCCAACATGTGCACCATCTGAAACTACAGTCCAACATGTGCACCATCTGAAACTACAGTCCAACATTTACACCATCTGAAACTACAGTCCAACATTTACACCATCTGAAACTACAGTCCAACATGTGCACCATCTGAAACTACAGTCCAACATATACACCATCTGAAACTACAGTCCAACATGTGCACCATCTGAAACTACAGTCCAACATGTGCACCATCTGAAACTAAACTTAAGATATGACTGAAAAGTCATGAAAACTGTAATGATCCAAACACACAACAGCCATAACACACAACACACACACACACACACACACAGACACACACACACACACACACGCAGACACACACACACACATACACACACAGACACACACACACACACACAGACAGACACACACACACAGACACACACACAGACACACACACACACACACATGCAGACACACACACACACATGCAGACACACACAGACACACACACACACACACATGCAGACACACACACACATGCAGACACACACACACACACACACACACATGCAGACACACACACAGACACACGCAGACACACACACACACACACACACACAGACAGACACACACACACACGCAGACACACACACACACATGCAGACACACACACACACATGCAGACACACACAGACACACACACACACATGCAGACACACACACACACACACACATGCAGACACATACACACACAGACACACACACACAGACACACAGACACACACATGCAGACACACACACACGCAGACACACACACACACAGACACACACACACACATGCAGACACACACAGACACACACACACACACACACATGCAGACACACACACACACAGACACACGCAGACACACACACACACACACATGCAGACACACACACACACACACACACAGACACACACACACACGCAGACAGACACATACACACACACACAGACACACACACACACGCAGACACACACGCAGACACACACACACAGACACACTGGTTTAGTCCTGTTCTAGGCCTGGTTTAGTCCTGGTTTAGTCCTGTTCTAGGCCTGGTTTAGTCCTGGTTTAGTCCTGGTTTGGTCCTGGTTTAGTCCTGTTCTAGTCCTGGTTTAGTCCTGGTTTAGTCCTGGTTTAGTCCTGTTCTAGTCCTGGTTTAGTCCTGGTTTAGTCCTGGTTTGGTCCTGGTTTAGTCCTGGTTTAGTCCTGGTTTGGTCCTGTTCTAGTCCTGGTTTAGTCCTGTTCTAGTCCTGGTTTAGTCCTGGTTTGGTCCTGGTTTAGTCCTGGTTTAGTCCTGGTTTAGTCCTGGTTTAGTCCTGGTTTAGTCCTGGTTTAGTCCTGTTCTAGTCCTGGTTTAGTCCTAGTTTAGTCCTGGTTTAGTCCTGTTCTAGTCCTGGTTTAGTCCTGGTTTAGTCCTGGTTTAGTCCTGGTTTAGTCCTGGTTTAGTCCTGTTCCAGGGCATAAATGCTCCATCACCTCTGGTTCCTTTTCATGTTCTATTTCTCTAACCGCTGCTGTCAGACTCGTCATTTTGCTCTTAAAATGTTCATATTAACCGGCTCAATGTGATCCTGGGGTTCTTATTCCACTATTTTGTCTGTAAATTAAGTCCTGAACATTAATAACAGCCCAGTCAGGTGTCATGTTTCTCTCCGGTTGCTCAGGTCATTTTCAAATGTCGTCGTATTTTTTTCACAAAGATTTGACACATTTTGACCACAGTTTTGGTGTATTTTTGGCGGACTCACGGGGGGGAGCCGGCCGCCGCGTGATTGGCTCCGTTGGGCTGAGCGTCCGACGACGTCATGTCCACATGCACAAAGACGTCCTCCGCGATTGGCCGGCTGCTGCGCGAGTGGGCGGAGTTTAGCAGCAGCGGCTCCGGCTTCTCCAGAACTCTGGCGATGACCGAGGTCGGGACCACGTCGGCCGGCGTCAGGCTCAACGAGTCCGGGTCCTGGACCAGAGACCGAGTGAGACAAGTTAGACCTGCTCCAGTCCTGGTCTAGTCCTGGTTCAGGTCAAGTCCAGGTCAAGTCCAGGTCCAGTTCTGCTCTGGTTCTGGTCTAGTCCTGGTCTAGTCCTGGTCCTGGTCTGGTTCTGGTCCAGTCCTGGTCCTGACCTTGTCCGGGGCGCTGTGTTCTGGGAGGGAGCTCTTCATGTGTTTGTGGAGCATGTCCTGGAGCTCCGTCGGGAGCTGCAGCGAAACAAAACCACAGACATGAGTTTGTGTGTGTGTGTTTTGTGTGTGTTTGTGTGTGTGTGTGTTTGTGTGTGTGTGTGTTTGTGTGTGTGTGCGTGTGTTTTGTGTGTGTGTGTGTGTGCTTTGTGTGTGTTTGTGTGTGTGTGTTTGTGTGCGTGTGTTTTGTGTGTGTGTGTGTGTGTTTTGTGTGTGTGTGCGTGTGTTTTGTGTGTGTGTGTGTGCGTGTGTTTTGTGTGTGTGCGTGTGTTTTGTGTGTGTGTGCGTGTGTTTTGTGTGTGTGTGTGTGTTTTGTGTGTGTGTGTTTGTGTGCGTGTGCATGTGTTTTGTGTGTGCGTGTGTTTTGTGTGTGTGTGTGCGTGTGTTTTGTGTGTGTGTGCGTGTGTTTTGTGTGTGCGCATTTGTGTGTGTGTGTGCGCGTGTTTTGTGTGTGTGTGTGCGTGTTTTGTGTGTGTGTGTGCGTTTGTGTGTGTGTGTGCGTGTGTGTTTTGTGCGTGTGTTTTGTGTGTGTGTTTTGTGTGTGCGTGTGCGCGTGTGTGTTTTGTGCATGTGCGCGTGTGTGTGTTTTGTGTGTGTGTGTGTGTGTTTTGTGTGTTTTGTGTCCACATATTTACATCTGCAAACTTGTGGTTCCTGAAGTGGCTCTTGTTGCATTTGAGCAGCTGCACGGCCAGATTACAATCCTGACGATAACGCTCCTGAAGAAACACACACAGACACACACAGACACACAGACACACACACACAGACACACACACATTACAGATTAAAAAAACACTAGCAACTAGCAAAAAACAAGCACTTTAACTCTTACAGTCCTGACACTAGAGCCAGAGCTCAGACACTGCAGTGACACGTTCATAACATTCGTGACACGTTCACAACATTCGTGACACGTTCATAACATTCGTGACACGTTCATAACATTCGTGACACGTTTACAACATTCGTGACACGTTCATAACATTCGTGACACGTTCATAACATTCGTGACACGTTCACAACATTCGTGACACGTTCACAACATTCGTGACACGTTCATAACATTCGTGACACGTTTACAACATTCGTGACACGTTCATAACATTCGTGACACGTTCATAACATTCGTGACACGTTCATAACATTCGTGACACGTTCATAACATTCGTGACACGTTCACAACATTCGTGACACGTTCACAACAGTCGTGACACGTTCACAACATTCGCGGACACGTTCACAACATTCGTGACACGCGTTCACAACATTCGTGACACGCGTTCACAACATTCGTGACACGCTCACAACATTCGTGACACGCGTTCACAACATTCGTGACACGTTCACACAACATTCGTGACACGCTCACAACATTCGTGACACGCTCACAACATTCGCGTGACACGCACACAACATTCGTGACACGTTTACAACATTCGTGACACGCTCTTTACATTCGGGACACGGACACAACATTCGTGACACGTTCACAACATTCGTGACACGTTCACAACATTCGTGACACGTTCACAACATTCGTGACACGTTCATAACATTCGTGACACGTTCACAACATTCGTGACACGTTCATAACATTCGTGACACGTTCACAACATTCGTGACACGTTCACAACATTCGTGACACGTTCACAACATTCGTGACACGTTCACAACATTCGTGACACGTTCACAACATTCGTGACACGTTCACAACATTCGTGACAAGTTAAGAACATTCGTGACACGTTCGTAACATTCGTGACACGTTCATAACATTCGTGACACGTTCACAACATTCGTGACACGTTCACAACATTCGTGACACGTTCACAACATTCGTGACACGTTCATAACATTCGTGACACGTTCATAACATTCGTGACACGTTCACAACATTCGTGACACGTTCACAACATTCGTGACACGTTCACAACATTCGTGACACGTTCATAACATTCGTGACACGTTCACAACATTCGTGACACGTTCACAACATTCGTGACACGTTCACAACATTCGTGACACGTTCACAACATTCGTGACACGTTCATAACATTCGTGACACGTTCACAACATTCGTGACACGTTCACAACATTCGTGACACGTTCACAACATTCGTGACACGTTCACAACATTCGTGACACGTTCACAACATTCGTGACACGTTCACAACATTCGTGACACGTTCACAACATTCGTGACACGTTCATAACATTCGTGACACGTTCACAACATTCGTGACACGTTCACAACATTCGTGACACGTTCATAACATTCGTGACACGTTCATAACATTCGTGACACGTTCATAACATTCGTGACACGTTCACAACATTCGTGACACGTTCACAACATTCGTGACACGTTCATAACATTCGTGACACGTTCACAACATTCGTGACACGTTCACAACATTCGTGACACGTTCATAACATTCGTGACACGTTCATAACATTCGTGACACGTTCACAACATTCGTGACACGTTCATAACATTCGTGACACGTTCACAACATTCGTGACACGTTCACAACATTCGTGACACGTTCGTAACATTCGTGACACGTTCACAACATTCGTGACACGCTCATAACATTCGCGTGACACGCTCACAACATTCGTGACACGTTCATAACATTCGTGACACGCGTTCACAACATTCGTGACACGCGTTCATAACATTCGTGACACGCTCACAACATTCGTGACACGCTCATAACATTCGTGACACGCTCACAACATTCGTGACACGTTTACAACATTCGTGACACGTTCATAACATTCGTGACACGCGTTCACAACATTCGTGACACGTTCACAACATTCGTGACACGCTCATAACATTCGTGACCACGTTCACAACATTCGTGACACGCGTTCACAACATTCGTGACACGCTCACAACATTCGTGACACGCTCACAACATTCGTGACACGCTCACAACATTCGTGACACGTTCACAACATTCGTGACACGCTCACAACATTCGTGACACGCTCACAACATTCGTGACACGCTCATAACATTCGTGACACGCTCATAACATTCGTGACACGCTCACAACATTCGTGACACGTTCACAACATTCGTGACACGCTCACAACATTCGTGACACGTTCACAACATTCGTGACACGCTCATAACATTCGCGACACGTTCATAACATTCGTGACACGTTCACAACATTCGTGACACGTTCACAACATTCGTGACACGTTCACAACATTCGTGACACGTTCACAACATTCGTGACACGTTCACAACATTCGTGACACGTTCATAACATTCGTGACACGTTCATAACATTCGTGACACGTTCACAACATTCGTGACACGTTCACAACATTCGTGACACGTTCACAACATTCGTGACACGTTCACAACATTCGTGACACGTTCACAACATTCGTGACACGTTCACAACATTCGTGACACGTTCACAACATTCGTGACACGTTCACAACATTCGTGACACGTTCACAACATTCGTGACACGTTCATAACATTCGTGACACATTTATGACATGTTAGTAACACATTCATAACTGTTTATAAGGGTCAAACTCATGTTCAGTGTGTGGTTCATGTGTGTGTGTCCTGAGCCTGTTCTTAGGGGTACGGAGGTTAGTTTTCTTAGCCTTTTCTTGGCCTGTTTTTAGCGTGTTTTTAGTGTGTTCTAGACGTGTTCTGGTCAGACTCACGTTGAGCTCCTCCAGTCGGTCGATGGTTCCTTTAGCGTCCAGCAGTTTGTTGGTGAGCTCCACCAGCTCCTGGTCCATCGTCTTCTTATCCCGCTCCACCTTCCTCAGCTGTGACATCAGCGGAGCGCCGGTGACATCATCAGGGGGGCGGTGACATCATCAGAGGGACGGTGACATCATGAGACACAGGACAGAGCGAGGACACCGTTAGCAAATATTCTTAACACTTTAACATGTTTGTGCATCTACAGCAGCTTAAAGTCTTTCAGCGTCTGAATAGCGTCATCTACAGCCTGAACCATGTGACCGCTCAGTCACATGACGCCAACACAGCCACTAACAGCAGCGCTAACAGGAGCTAAAGCTAACAGCAGCGCTAACAGGAGCTAAAGCTAACATAGCGCTAACAGGAGCTAAAGCTAACAGCAGCACTAACAGGAGCTAAAGCTAACAGCAGCGCTAACAGGAGCTAAAGCTAACAGCAGCGCTAACAGGAGCTAAAGCTAACATAGCGCTAACAGGAGCTAAAGCTAACAGCAGCACTAACAGGAGCTAAAGCTAACAGCAGCGCTAACAGGAGCTAAAGCTAACAGGAGCTAAAGCTAACAGCAGCGCTAACAGGAGCTAAAGCTAACAGCAGCGCTAACAGGAGCTAAAGCGCTAAAGGCTCTTATCACTGAGCATCTGAACACCAGTCGGACTCTGATCATGCACGAGCGACAGGGCGATAAAAACAGGATTGTGCTCCCGTTTCCGTGACGATCGACAGGACCCGCCCCCTCCTCTGATTGGTCAGCCTCTGTGGAGCTCTGAGTGAGTGACAGCGGCACTCAACCAACCACAGGGAACTTTCAGAAGAACCGTACGACTTTATCCGTTTGTGTAAACGCCGAACCATGAAAAACGAAGAACTGAAGACGCTCTACAAGAACCAGGACTAAACCAGATCTAAACCAGGACTAAACCAGATCTAAACCAGGTCTAAACCAGGTCTAAACCAGGTCTAAACCAGGACTAAACCAGGACTAAACCAGGACTGAACCAGGACTAAACCAGGACTGAACCAGGCCCTGGTGTTCAGATGACTGTAGTATTGGTTCTAAAATGAGCAGGAAGGGGCGGGGTTAGGTGTAAGGGGAGGGCTTATGTGTGAGTGACACCGACAGCGTGGACCCAGGTCTGACTGACGGCCGCCTGAGAAGGTCCAGCAGCAAAACAGAAGAAAACAAAAACTCAACACAGACTGAACCAGGACTGAACCAGGACTGAACCAGGACCAGAACCAGGACTGAACCAGGACTGAACCAGGACCAGAACCAGGACCAGAACCAGGACCAGAACCAGAACCAGGACCAGAACCAGGACCAGAACCAGAACTGAACCAGGACTGAACCAGGACCGTTTTCTCAGGGAGTGTCTCTGTGTTTGGTTCTCACCAGTGCGTGAAGCTTCTCCTCCAGATCCTGATTGGTTCTCTGAGACGCCGTGTAACTGTTCTGCAGCCTGAGAAGACGAGGAGAGAGGAGACGAGGAGAGAGGAGACGAGGAGAGAGGAGACGAGGAGAGAGGAGACGAGGAGAGAGGAAACGAGGAGAGAGGAGACGAGGAGAGAGGAGACGAGGAGAGAGGAGACGAGGAGACGAGGAGAGAGGAGACGAGGAGAGAGGAGACGAGGAGAGAGGAGACGAGGAGAGAGGAGACGAGGAGAGAGGAGACGAGGAGAGAGGAGACGAGGAGAGAGGAGACGAGGAGAGAGGAGACGAGGAGAGAGGAGACGAGGAGAGAGGAGACAGAAGACGAGGAGAGAGGAGACGAGGAGAGAGGAGACGAGGAGAGAGGAGACGAGGAGAGAGGAGACAAGGAGAGAGAAGACAAGGAGAGAGGAGACGAGGAGAGAGGAGACAAGGAGAGAGGAGATGAGGAGAGAGGAGACGAGGAGAGAGGAGACAAGGAGAGAGGAGACGAGGAGAGAGGAGACAAGGAGAGAGGAGACAAGGAGAGAGGAGACAAGGAGAGAGGAGACGAGGAGAGAGGAGACAAGGAGAGAGGAGACGAGGAGAGAGGAGACGAGGAGAGAGGAGAGAGGAGAGAGGAGACGAGGAGAGAGGAGACAAATGTTAGGTTAGTTATTCTGATAACTGTGATAACTAGATGATAGTCTAGTCAGGACTCTACAGTGCACCCGTTTCACTCACATTTTGAGTAAATATTTCAGCGAAAAAGGAAAACTAAACAGACGCACGAGCGACGCTTCTTCTGGAGAGGAGAGTCCTGAGCACAGACGGAACGTGACGAGTGAAACGTTCGCACACTCACGGGGTCGAACAAACTCTGCTCCAAAAAACACACGGAAAACTCGCCCGTCTTCAACAATGGCCAAAAACGCCGACAAAAGTTCCGTAGCCAAAACTAAAAAATCAAACTCCAGACTTGTACTAAACTGAGTCTGGAGTTTTGTTTTTTCCTCTTCAGTTTTGTGTCTGTAGGAGGAAACTCCTGACTGAAGGTCCAACCCAACCCCAGCTTCAGTCTAACCCAACCCCAGCTTCAGTCTAACCCAACCCCAGCTTCAGTCTAACCCAACCCCAGCTTCAGTCTAACCCAACCCCAGCTTCAGTCTAACCCAACCCCAGCTTCAGGCAGGAAACACAAAAACAGAATTCTTTTGGTTTTCTATAAAATTCCTTCAGGTGAGTTGGTGTTGGTGTGTTTGACTTCTGCACTGGAAAAAAACCTCCTGGTGCCACATTTAACGTAGGGTCGCCTCCCGAACTCGTCCCTCGCCTCCCGAACTCGTCCCTCGCCTCCCGAACTCGCCCCTCGCCTCCCGAACTCGTCCCTCGCCTCCCGAACTCGTCCCTCGCCTCCCGAACTCGTCCCTCGCCTCCCGAACTCGTCCCTCGCCTCCCGAACTCCTCGCCTGAACCCTCGCCTCCCGAACTCGTCCCTCGCCTCCCGAACTCGTCCCTCGCCTCTTGAACTCGCCCCTCGCCTCCCGAACTCGTCCCTCGCCTCCCGAACTCGCCCCTCGCCTCCCGAACTCGTCCCTCGCCTCTTGAACTCGTCCCTCGCCTCCCGAACTCGTCCCTCGCCTCCCGAACTCGTCCCTCGCCTCCCGAACTCGCCCCTCCTCTCGAACTCGTCCCTCGCCTCCCGAACTCGTCCCTCGCCTCCCCCTCTTGAACTCGCCCCTCGCCTCCCGAACTCGTCCCTCGCCTCCCGAACTCGTCCCTCGCCTCCCGAACTCGTCCCTCGCCTCCCGAACTCGTCTCTCGCCTCTTGAACTCGTCCCTCGCCTCCCGAACTCGTCCCTCGCCTCCCGAACTCGTCCCTCGCCTCTTGAATTCGTACCTCGCCTCCCGAACTCGTCCCTCGCCTCCCGAACTCGTCCCTCGCCTCCCGAACTCGTCCCTCGCCTCCCGAACTCGTCCCTCGCCTCTTGAACTCGCCCCTCGCCTCGCCTCGCCCCGAACTCGTCCTCGCCTCCCGAACTTCGCCTCGCCTCCCGAACTCGTCTCTCGCCTCTTGAACTCGTCCCTCGCCTCCCGAACTCGTCCCTCGCCTCTTGAACTCGTCCCTCGCCTCCCGAACTCGTCCCTCGCCTCTTGAACTCGTCCCTCGCCTCCCGAACTCGTCCCTCGCCTCCCGAACTCGTCCCTCGCCTCCCGAACTCGTCCCTCGCCTCTTGAATTCGTACCTCGCCTCCCGAACTCGTCCCTCGCCTCCCGAACTCGTCCCTCGCCTCTTGAACTCGTCCCTCGCCTCCCGAACTCGTCCCTCGCCTCCCGAACTCGCCCCTCGCCTCCCGAACTCGTCCCTCGCCTCCCGAACTCGTCCCTCGCCTCTTGAACTCGTCCCTCGCCTCTTGAACTCGCCCCTCGCCTCCCGAACTCGTCCCTCGCCTCCCGAACTCGTCCCTCGCCTCTTGAACTCGTCCCTCGCCTCCCGAACTCGTCCCTCGCCTCCCGAACTCGTCCCTCGCCTCCCGAACTCGCCCCTCGCCTCCCGAACTCGTCCCTCGCCTCTTGAACTCGTCCCTCGCCTCCCGAACTCGTACCTCCCGAACTCGCCCCTCGCCTCCCGAACTCGTCCCTCGCCTCCCGAACTCGTCCCTCGCCTCCCGAACTCGTCCCTCGCCTCCCGAACTCGTCCCTCGCCTCCCGAACTCGTCCCTCGCCTCCCGAACTCGTCCCTCGCCTCCCGAACTCGTCCCTCGCCTCTTGAACTCGTCCCTCGCCTCCCGAACTCGTCCCTCGCCTCCCGAACTCGTCCCTCGCCTCCCGAACTCGTCCTGAACTCGTCCCTCGCCTCCCGAACTCGTCGCCTCCTCGCCTCGAACTCGTCCTCGCCTCTCGAACTCGTCCCTCGCCTCCCGAACTCGTCCCTCGCCTCCCGAACTCGTCCTGAACTCGTCCCTCGCCTCCCGAACTCGTCCCTCGCCTCCCGAACTCGTCCCTCGCCTCCCGAACTCGTCCTGAACTCGTCCCTCGCCTCCCGAACTCGTCCCTCGCCTCTTGAACTCGTCCCTCGCCTCCCGAACTCGTCCCTCGCCTCCCGAACTCGTCCCTCGCCTCCCGAACTCGTCCCTCGCCTCTTGAACTCGCCCCTCGCCTCCCGAACTCGCCCCTCGCCTCCCGAACTCGTCCCTCGCCTCCCGAACTCGTCCCTCGCCTCCCGAACTCGTCCTGAACTCGTCCCTCGCCTCCCGAACTCGTCCCTCGCCTCCCGAACTCGTCCCTCGCCTCCCGAACTCGTCCCTCGCCTCCCGAACTCGTCCCTCGCCTCCCGAACTCGTCCCTCGCCTCCAGAACTCGCCTGAACTCGCCCCTCCTGAACTCGTCCCTCGCCTCCCGAACTCGTCCTGAACTCGTCCCTCGCCTCCCGAACTCGCCCCTCGCCTCCCGAACTCGTCCCTCGCCTCCCGAACTCGTCCCTCGCCTCCCGAACTCGTCCCTCGCCTCTTGAACTCGTCCCTCGCCTCGTGAACTCGCCCCTCGCCTCCCGAACTCGCCTCCCGAACTCGTCCCTCGCCTCCCGAACTCGTCCCTCGCCTCTTGAACTCGTCCCTCGCCTCCCGAACTCGTCCTGAACTCGTCCCTCGCCTCCCGAACTCGTCCCTCGCCTCCCGAACTCGCCCCTCGCCTCCCGAACTCGCCCCTCGCCTCCCGAACTCGCCCCTCGCCTCCCGAACTCGTCCCTCGCCTCCCGAACTCGTCCCTCGCCTCCCGAACTCGCCCCTCGCCTCCCGAACTCGTCCCTCGCCTCCCGAACTCGTCCCTCGCCTCCCGAACTCGCCCCTCGCCTCCCGAACTCGTCCCTCCCGAACTCGCCTCCCGAACTCGCTCGCCTCCCGAACTCGCTCGCCTCGAACTCGTCCCTCGCCTCCCGAACTCGCTCGCCTCCCGAACTCGCCCTGAACTCGTCGCCTGAACTCGCCTTCACTCGCCTCGCCTCCCGAACTCGCCTCGCCTCCCGAACTCGCCTCGAACTCGCCTCTCGCTCGCTCGCCTCGCCTCGAACTCGCTCGCCTCGCCTCCCGAACTCGCTCGCCTGAACTCGCCTCGCCTCCCGAACTCGCCCCTCGCCTCCCGAACTCGTCCCTCGCCTCTTGAACTCGTCCCTCGCCTCCCGAACTCGTCCCTCGCCTCCCGAACTCGCCCCTCGCCTCCCGAACTCGTCCCTCGCCTCCCGAACTCGTCCCTCGCCTCTTGAACTCGCCCCTCGCCTCCCGAACTCGTCCCTCGCCTCCCGAACTCGCCCCTCGCCTCCCGAACTCGTCCCTCGCCTCCCGAACTCGCCCCTCGCCTCCCGAACTCGCCCCTCGCCTCCCGAACTCGCCCCTCGCCTCCCGAACTCGCCCCTCGCCTCCCGAACTCGCCCCTCGCCTCCCGAACTCGCTCGCCTCGAACTGCGCTCGCTCCCGAACTCGCCCCTCGCCTCGAACTCGCCTCGCCTCCCGAACTCGCCCTCGCCTCCCGAACTCGCTCGCCTCAATCTCGCCTCGCCTCCGAACTCGTCCCTCGCCTCCCGAACTCGCTTCGCCTCCCGAACTCGCTCGCCTCGAACTCGCTCGCCTCCCGAACTCGTCGCCTCCCGACTCGTCCTCGCCTCCCGAACTCGCTCGCCTCCCGAACTCGCCGCCTCCCGAACTCGTCCCTCGCCTCCCGAACTCGCTCGCCTCGCCGAACTCGCTCGCCTCCCGAACTCGTCCTCGCCTCCCGAACTCGCCTCGCCTCGAACTCGCCTCGCCTCCCGAACTCGCTCGCCTCGAACTCGTCGCCTCCCGAACTCGTCCCTCGCCTCGAACTCGTCCTCGCCTCCCGAACTCGCTTCGCCTCCCGAACTGCCTCTCGCCTCGCCTCCTCGCCTCCCGAACTCGCTCGCCTCGAACTCGCCTCGCCTCCGAACTCGTCCCTCGCCTCCCGAACTCGCTCGCCTCCCGACTCGCCCCTCGCCTCCCGAACTTCGCCCCTCGCCTCCCGAACTCGTCCCTCCCGAACTCGCTCGCCTCCCGAACTCGTTCGCCTCCCGAACTCGCTCGCCTCGAACTCGTCCCTCGCCTCCCGAACTCGCCCCTCGCCTCCCGAACTCGACCCTCGCCTCCCGAACTCGCTCGCCTCCCGAATCTCGCTCGCCTCGAACTCGTTCGCCTCCCGAACTCGCTCGCCTCGAACTCGCTCGCCTCCCGAACTCGCCTCGCCTCGAACTCGCCCTCGCCTCGAACTCGCCGCTTCCCGAACTCGCCGCTTTGAACTCGCCTCGCTCTTGAACTCGCCGCCTCCCGAACTCGCCTCGCTCACCTCCCGAACTCGCCGCTTCCCGAACTCGCCCCTCGCCTCTTGATCTCGTCCCTCGCCTCCCGAACTCGCCCCTCGCCTCCCGAACTCGCCCCTCGCCTCCCGAACTCGTCCCTCGCCTCCCGAACTCGTCCCTCGCCTCCCGAACTCGCCCCTCGCCTCCCGAACTCGTCCCTCACCTCCTGAACTTGTCCCTCATCTTGTCCAGGTCGTCCCGGGTGCGGTTAAGCTCCGCCTCCATGTAGTGTCTGCAGGAGTCCAGCTCCGCCCCCAGAGCTTCTGTCCTCTGATTGGACAGAGCGAGACGGCGCCGCAGCTCCTCGTTCTGCGCCTCCAGCATCCTGAAAACAACAGACAAACATGTGAAGCTCCTGGAACAAACCCTCTGAGCTTTAACCCGTGTTCTGACGTTCCTCCTCAAATACAGATGGAGCCGTTTTGTTTCATTCACACGTTTGAGGAACTCTTCGTTATCAGTACGTCAGTAAACCTTTATTTAAAGAGCTCCTTTCACAACCTCTGTGAAGTCGCCATCAAACGCAAACCTGCACAAAAACTGAGTCAGTCGTTTGTGCTGCAGAAAGTTCAGTTTGTGATTCTGGTTCTTCAGATATTCACAGTTTAATTTTGGTCGATGACGTCGTCCAGAACCTCAGAATGTGAAACAGCCTCAAAACAGCAGAAAATGATGTCAAACGTTTGTATTTGGTTTGTGCTGTTTTGTGCTGTGACAGTTTCATTTGTGTGAGTTTATTTCTAAAATTCTTCATTATTATTTCTGTGGTAATTACAGGACGTCATTTCTGCTCAGCTGACGGAGACAAACTCCACAAAACTAGTGGAGGCCTGAAGGGGCCACAGCCTGAAGGGACCACAGCCTGAAGGGGCCACAGCCTGAAGGGACCACAGCCTGAAGGGGCCACAGCCTGAAGGGGCCACAGCCTGAAGGGGCCGCAGCCTGAAGGGGCCGCAGCCTGAAGGGGCCGCAGCCTGAAGGGACCGCAGCCTGAAGGGGCCACAGCCTGAAGGGACCACAGCCTGAAGGGGCCGCAGCCTGAAGGGGCCGCAGCCTGAAGGGGCCACAGCCTGAAGGGGCCGCAGCCTGAAGGGGCCACAGCCTGAAGGGGCCACAGTCTGAAGGGGCCACAGCCTGAAGGGGCCGCAGCCTGAAGGGGCCACAGCCTGAAGGGGCCGCAGCCTGAAGGGGCCGCAGCCTGAAGGGGCCGCAGCCTGAAGGGGCCACAGCCTGAAGGGACCACAGCCTGAAGGGGCCACAGCCTGAAGGGGCCACAGCCTGAAGGGGCCACAGCCTGAAGGGGCCACAGCCTGAAGGGGCTCCTCGTGTTTTAAAGGGTCTTTGGGACCTCAGGAGGCCCAAAGGTTCAGGGGGCAGTAAGACCCTGATGCACTGAGGTCACTTAGAGCTCTGACATTAAACCAGGATTTTAAAATAAAGCAGAACTCCACAGGAGCAGTGAAGTAACTCTGGTGTGACGTGTGTTTGCTGCCGTTAAAACCTTTCAGCCGCTTAAGTGCAGACGCGCGAAAACAAGTAAAAAGAGAATTACAAAAATCTAAACGAGATGAAATAAAAGAGCAAACAAACATCTCAGGATCAGCATTTCAATAAACTGGACTCAGTTTAGTGATGTTCTGTAAATGGCAAAAAGCTTTGAACCTCTCGGCCGCACTGACCCTCCAAAGACTCTAACGCTGGACTGAGGGGCTCCAGACGCTCTGCTCCACCCTGTGATGTCATCAAGTGAACAGCTCCTTTTCCCTTTAGTTCAGTGGAGATCGGCGACTCCAGGACTGAAATGATCCAGATGATTCTAGTGAAGGTGTGTGGAGTTTAAAAACACAGTGGAGCACTTCCTGTATCACCACACGATGACATCACCAGGTGGAACAGAGCGTTTTCAGTCTGAGAGAAGAACTCGTGCTAAATGTGCAGGTTTGAGTGAAACATGTGAATGAAACAAACACAACAGAGTTTACAGAATGTACCGACCTGAGCCGCTCCGACTCCGACACCGGCTCCTGAAACACAACACAGCGCAGTCAGGAATCGAACCCACAACCTCCCGACACCAAACAAACCCACTGTGCCCGGGAATCGAACCCACAACCTCCCGACACCAAACAAACCCACTGTGCCCGGGAATCGAACCCACAACCTCCCGACACCAAACAAACCCACTGTGCCCGGGAATCGAACCCACAACCTCCCGACACCAAACAAACCCACTGTGCCCGGGAATCGAACCCACAACCTCCCGACACCAAACAAACCCACTGTGCCCGGGAATCGAACCCACAACCTCCCGGCAACAAACCCACTGTGCCCGGGAATCGAACCCACAACCTCCCGACACCAAACAAACCCACTGTGCCCGGGAATCGAACCCACAACCTCCCGACACCAAACAAACCCACTGTGCCCGGGAATCGAACCCACAACCTCCCGACATCAAACAAACCCACTGTGCCCGGGAATCGAACCCACAACCTCCCGGCAACAAACCCACTGTGCCCGGGAATCGAACCCACAACCTCCCGACACCAAACAAACCCACTGTGCCCGGGAATCGAACCCACAACCTCCCGACACCAAACAAACCCACTGTGCCCGGGAATCGAACCCACAACCTCCCGACACCAAACAAACCCACTGTGCCCGGGAATCGAACCCACAACCTCCCGACACCAAACAAACCCACTGTGCCCGGGAATCGAACCCACAACCTCCCGACATCAAACAAACCCACTGTGCCCGAATCGAACCCACAACCTCCCGGCAACAAACCCACTGTGCCCGGGAATCGAACCCACAACCTCCCGACACCAAACAAACCCACTGTGCCCGGGAATCGAACCCACAACCTCCCGACACCAAACAAACCCACTGTGCCCGGAATCGAACCCACAACCTCCCGACACCAAACAAACCCACTGTGCCCGGAATTGAACCCACAACCTCCCGACACCAAACAAACCCACTGTTCCCGTGTATAGAACCCACAACCTCCCGACACCAAACAAACCCACTGTGCCCGGGAATTGAACCCACAACCTCCCGACACCAAACAAACCCACTGTGCCCGGGAATCGAACCCACAACCTCCCGACACCAAACAAACCCACTGTGCCCGGGAATCGAACCCACAACCTCCCGACACCAAACAAACCCACTGTGCCCGGGAATCGAACCCACAACCTCCCGACACCAAACAAACCCTCTGTGCCCGGGAATCGAACCCACAACCTCCCGACACCAAACGAACCCACTGTGCCCGGGAATCGAACCCACAACCTCCCGACACCAAACAAACCCACTGTGCCCGGGAATCGAACCCACAACCTCCTGGTGAGAGGGACGGGTCCAAACAGCCAATCAGAGTGAAGCACAGGACACGCCCCCAAAACCAGGACCAGACCGAGTCCAAGTCTAGACCAAGACCCGGGTCCAGACTGAGTCCAAGTCCAGACCAAGACCCGGGTACAAACTGAGTCCAAGACCAAGACCTGGGTCCAGGCCAAGACCAAGACCTAGGTATAGACCAAGTCCAAGACAAAGACCTGGGTCTAGACCGAGTCCAGACAAAGACCTAGGTCCAGACCAAGTCTAAGTCCAGACCAAGTCTAAGTCCAGACCAAGACCTGGGTACAAACTGAGTCCAAGACCAAGACCTGGGTCCAGGTCAAGTCCAGACAAAGACCTGGGTACAAACTGAGTCCAAGACCAAGACCTGGGTCCAGGTCAAGTCCAAGACAAAGACCTGGGTATAGACCAAGTCCAAGACAAAGACCTGGGTCTAGACCGAGTCCAAGTCCAGACAAAGACCTAGGTCCAGACCAAGTCCAAGTCCAGACCAAGACCTGGGTACAAACTGAGTCCAAGACCAAGACCTGGGTCCAGTCCTAGTCCAGACCAAGATCTGGGTCCCGATCAAGACCAAGACCTGGGTCCAGACGGAGTCCAAATCCTGACCAAGACCTGGGTCTAGACTGAGTCCAAGTCCAGACTGAGTCCAAGACCTAGTCCTGGGTCCAGTCCAAGTCCTGGTTTGCAGATGCCGCTGAGCGACACGGGAAGTTCATCAGACGTCATTTTTGGACTCCTCTGTCCCTCGCCTCCTCACCATGCGTCCTAGCTCCTTCCTTGTCTCCTTCCTCATTTCCTTCCTCATTTCCTTCCTCGTGTCCTCTCCTCGCCTCCTCAGTGATGCGGCGCGGTCGTCCCACCTCTGGCGCCGCTCGGGGTCCGGCGGCGTTTCGCGGCGGCGCCCTCTTTTTGGGGGCGGGGCTTGGCCGAGCGACCGCAGGTGGGCGGGGCTTATCACACGACACGTGACGTCATCCAGGAAGTGAGAGAAGCGAAGTTTATCACGAAACAGCTGCTCCAGGGGGCGCTACAACCACCACAACAGCACGTCACATTTCACCGAGTTTGGGTTTGACGACGACAACACACAACGCTTCTGAGACCTGAGGGACCAGACTGTGACCAACCGCTGTGGCCACAAATAGTCCAGAATAAGATGTCATGTGTCATAAAGAAGTCTCTTCTGAGCTTTAGGCCGGTTTTCTTCTGATAAAAAACTAAAACAACCCAAAAAATGTGTCTCCAGAGCCTCTGGAGCCTCCTCCGGTGTCTGTGGTCAGAGGAGGTCAGAGCCTCTGGAGCCTCCTCCGGTGTCTGTGGTCAGAGGAGGTCAGAGCCTCTGGAGTCTCCTCCGGTGTCTGTGGTCAGAGGAGGTCAGAGCCTCTGGAGCCTCCTCCGGTGTCTGTGGTCAGAGGAGGTCAGAGCCTCTGGAGCCTCCTCCGGTGTCTGTGGTCAGAGGAGGTCAGAGCCTCTGGAGCCTCCTCCGGTGTCTGTGGTCAGAGGAGGTCAGAGCCTCTGGAGTCTCCTCCGGTGTCTGTGGTCAGAGGAGGTCAGAGCCTCTGGAGCCTCCTCCGGTGTCTGTGGTCAGAGGAGGTCAGAGCCTCTGGAGCCTCCTCCGGTGTCTGTGGTCAGAGGAGGTCAGAGCCTCTGGAGCCTCCTCCGGTGTCTGTGGTCAGAGGAGGTCAGAGCCTCTGGAGTCTCCTCCGGTGTCTGTGGTCAGAGGAGGTCAGAGCCTCTGGAGCCTCCTCCGGTGTCTGTGGTCAGAGGAGGTCAGAGCCTCTGGAGCCTCCTCCGGTGTCTGTGGTCAGAGGAGGTCAGAGCCTCCGGAGCCTCCTCCAGTGTCTGTGGTCAGAGGAGGTCAGAGCCTCTGGAGCCTCCTCCGGTGTCTGTGGTCAGAGGAGGTCAGAGCCTCTGGAGCCTCCTCCGGTGTCTGTGGTCAGAGCAGCTCAGAGCCTCTGGAGCCTCCTCCAGTGTCTGTGGTCAGAGGAGGTCAGAGCCTCTGCTCTGAGCTGCTCTGTCACTATCTCACCTCTGCCCCACGTGGGGCCACCGCCCTAAAGGCTCCTGATTGGCTGTTCAGATCTGTCAATCATTTCCTGGAAGAACCAATGACTGAAGAGCTTTTGCCGTGCGGCGCTCGCTCGGACATGTGTAAAACTCCGCTAACTGGACGCCTCCTTCTGTTCTGTGAGCTGTGCCACTGCACCACAGCCCGGATCATCTCAGGGAGAGTCTCATTTTGAAGAGGAGAGTGTGAGGAAAACAGACAGACCCACAGCGCTAACAGGAGTGGAGGCTACGCTAGGCTAAAGGATGAAAAGGGACAGACATGTTTTCATGTGTCGTTCATCCATTCAGACAAACACGTCTTTCTGGATTATTTCCCCACATGAAAAACTCCTGGATGTTCTTTTTCTGTGACTGTTCTGGACTCACTGAGCTGCTCCTGGACTGAAACAGTTTTGGACAGAAGCGGCTCAAAGGTCAGAAATGCACATTGTGGTTTGATTCTTTTGGGGAGTTCTAAGTTCTGGCTCTTTGGCTGCAGCATAAATGATCTGTTTGTTTTCCTGAGGAATGAAGCTTTAAACGATGTGCAGCAGCTCAACAGTGGAAATAATGAAGCTGAAGATGAGACTCGACTCTAATGCGGCGGGAAGAGGTTAAAGACGAGCCACAAACAACAGAACTGAGACACACGAGGGTTTAAGGCTCATCGTATTTATTCTCCCACGTTTCTCTTGTCGGGTCTGTTCTGGAGCTCAAGTGTGCAGCGCCCCCTGCAGGTTTGAGGAAACAAGGAGACAAGGAAGGAGCCAAGGAGAGGAGGAAACCACTGAACATCATTACTGTTCTGCACATGCGGGTCGGGTCTTTATCGAGTCCAGAACCAGGACCAGGACCAGGAAAAAGACCAGGACAAAGACCAACCCAGGACTAAAACAGGACTCAACTAGGACTGAACCAGGACTAAACTAAGACCAGGACCAGGTCTTGAAGTGCACCTGGGGGGCGGGGCCGATGTGGGGGCGGGGCTTGTTACCTGGGCGCCATCAGGGGGCGGGGCTTGTTACCTGTGGGCCATCAGGGGGCGGGGCTTGTTACCTGGGGGCCATCAGGGGGCGGGGCTTGTTACCTGGGCGCCATCGGGGGGCGGGGCTGCGGGCGGGAGGTGGGCGGGGCGGGTCTCGCGGTGTTGGGGCGGGGCTTTGCGGTACGGCTTCCTCGCAGCCGCACTCATCTCCTACCTCCTCGTCTCCTCTGTCCTCGGGTCCTTAATCCTGAGAGGAGAAAAAAAAACAGGTCTGAACCAGGTCTGAACCAGGACTAAACCAGGACTGAACCAGGACTGAACCAGGACTGAACCAGGACTGAACCAGGACTGAACCAGGACTGAACCAGGACTGAACCAAGTCTGAACCAGGACTGAACCAGGACTGAACCAAGTCTGAACCAGGTCTGAACCAGGACTGAACCAGGACTGAACCAGGTCTGAACCAGGACTAAACCAGGACTGAACCAGGACTGAACCAGGACTGAACCAGGTCTGAACCAGGTCTGAACCAGGACTGAACCAGGTCTGAACCAGGACTGAACCAGGACTGAACCAGGTCTGAACCAGGACTAAACCAGGACTGAACCAGGACTGAACCAGGACTGAACCAGGTCTGAACCAGGTCTGAACCAGGTCTGAACCAGGACTGAACCAGGTCTGAACCAGGTCTGAACCAGGTCTGAACCAGGTCTGAACCAGGACTGAACCAGGTCTGAACCAGGTCTGAACCAGGTCTGAACCAGGACTGAACCAGGTCTGAACCAGGTCTGAACCAGGTCTGAACCAAGTCTGAACCAGGTCTGAACCAGGTCTGAACCAGGTCTGAACCAAGTCTGAACCAGGTCTGAACCAGGTCTGAACCAGGTCTGAACCAGGACTGAACCAGGTCTGAACCAGGTCTGAACCAGGTCTGAACCAGGACTGAACCAGGTCTGAACCAGGTCTGAACCAGGTCTGAACCAGGTCTGAACCAGGACTGAACCAGGTCTGAACCAGGTCTGAACCAGGTCTGAACCAGGACTGAACCAGGACTGAACCAGGACTGAACCAGGTCTGAACCAGGTCTGAACCAGGTCTGAACCAGGACTGAACCAGGTCTGAACCAGGTCTGAACCAGGTCTGAACCAGGACTGAACCAGGACTGAACCAGGACTGAACCAGGTCTGAACCAGGTCTGAACCAGGACTGAACCAGGACTGAACCAGGACTGAACCAGGACTGAACCAGGACTAAACCAGGACTAAACCAGGACTGAACCAGGACTGAACCAAGACCTGAACTAGATCTGAACCAGGTCTGAACCAGGACTGAACCAGGACTGAACCAGGACTGAACCAGGACTGAACCAGGACTGAACCAGGACTGAACCAGGTCTGAACCAGGTCTGAACCAAGACCTGAACCAGGTCTGAACCAGGACTGAACCAGGACTGAACCAGGACTGAACCAGGACTGAACCAAGACCTGAACTAGATCTGAACCAGGTCTGAACCAGGACTGAACCAGGACTGAACCAGGTCTGAACCAGGTCTGAACCAGGACTGAACCAGGTCTGAACCAGGTCTGAACCAGGTCTGAACCAGGTCTGAACCAGGTCTGAACCAGGTCTGAACCAAGACCTGAACCAGGACTGAACCAGGACTGAACCAGGACTGAACCAGGTCTGAACCAGGTCTGAACCAAGACCTGAACCAGGTCTGAACCAGGACTGAACCAGGACTGAACCAGGACTGAACCAGGACTGAACCAAGACCTGAACTAGATCTGAACCAGGTCTGAACCAGGACTGAACCAGGACTGAACCAGGACTGAACCAGGACTGAACCAGGTCTGAACCAGGACTGAACCAGGACTGAACCAGGTCTGAACCAGGTCTGAACCAGGACTGAACCAGGTCTGAACCAGGACTGAACCAGGACTGAACCAGGTCTGAACCAGGACTGAACCAGGTCTGAACCAGGTCTGAACCAGGACTGAACCAGGACTGAACCAGGACTGAACCAGGACTGAACCAGGACTGAACCAGGACTGAACCAGGTCTGAACCAGAACTGAACCAGGACTGAACCAGGACTGAACCAGGACTGAACCAGGACTGAACCAGGTCTGAACCAGGACTGAACCAGGACTGAACCAGGTCTGAACCAGGACTGAACCAGGTCTGAACCAGGTCTGAACTAGATCTGAACCAGGTCTGAACCAGGTCTGAACCAGGTCTGAACCAGGTCTGAACCAGGTCTGAACCAGGACTGAACCAGGTCTGAACCAGGTCTGAACCAGGACTGAACCAGGTCTGAACCAGGACTGAACCAGGTCTGAACCAGGTCTGAACTAGATCTGAACCAGGACTGAACCAGGACTGAACCAGGACTGAACCAGGACTGAACCAGGACTGAACCAGGACTGAACCAGGACTCGATGCCTCGGGGTTCTTGTTCTGGGGGAGGGACTGAGGGGACACTGGGTCAATACTTCTACATGGACTACAGCAGAACTAAACCAGGACTAAACTAGGACAGGGTCTAAGCCAGAACTCAATCAGGACTAAACAAGAACCAGGAAAAGTTTAAACTCACTTTTCATGAAAAGAAGCAGCATCCAGACGCTGGTTCTAGTCTGGTCCACTTTCAGTCCTGGTTGAGTTCTGGGTTGGTCCTGGGGCCAAGTGCATTGATTGTTTCAGGAAATGAAGCATCGACTGGACTAAACCAGGACTAAACCGGGACCAAAACTGGGACTAAACCAGGTCTAAACCAGGTCTAAACCGGGACCAAAACTGGGACTAAACCAGGTCTAAACCAGGACTAAACCAGGACTAAACCAGGTCTAAACCAGGACTAAACCAGGACTAAACCAGGTCTAAACCAGGTGTAAACCAGGACTAAACCAGGTCTAAACCAGGACTAAACCGGGACCAAAACTGGGACTAAACCAGGACCAAAACCAGGACTGAACCTGGTCCAGAGCCTTGGTCTAGGTCAGGCATGTCCAGCCTGTGGCCCTCAGATCAGTTGTTCAGGCTCCAGGTGAATTGGGCCAAAGTTCTACAGTCGAACTTTTTCCTGCAGGTTTCTGAACTCTGCCTGATGAAGCAGATTTAATGAGTCCTTCTGAGGGTCTGAGGGTCGTTCAGACCTGTTATAAACTCACAGATCTGAATTCCTCACTGTTCAGAACCAGAGTCGGGCTGATTAATCGATTAATCGATTAATCGATATTTGCTCCTTCAGAGTTTGGTGGATCAGGTTCATGTTAATGGCCAAACTGAATGTCGGTGTCTGTGTAACGGAGCCTGAGGAGTCGAGGTCTGAGCACAAACTCTGGAGCCTCACAGTCCCACGTCTCGGCTCTGGCTCCTTGGAGATCCCTATATTCCTCAGAGTGCGTTTCCCTGCACATCAGTGTCCCGGGTATGATCGGGTTTTTGAGTGTCCCGGTTTCACATGTTTACGCAGCATCTGCAACGCGACATACGCACAGAACAGACTCAGCATCAGCAGAACATCCTCTGTCACAGGGAGAACACTCATATTCACTGAGTCACAGAGAGAACACTCATATTCACTGAGTCACAGAGAGAACACTCATATTCACTGAGTCACAGAGAGAACACTCATATTCACTGAGTCACAGAGAGAACACTCATATTCACTGAGTCACAGAGAGAACACTCATATTCACTGAGTCACAGAGAGAACACTCATATTCACTGAGTCACAGAGAGAACACTCATATTCACTGAGTCACAGAGAGAACACTCATATTCACTGAGTCACAGAGAGAACACTCATATTCACTGAGTCACAGAGAGAACACTCATATTCACTGAGACACAGAGAGAACACTCATATTCACTGAGTCGAGTCCTTTAGTCCCACAGAAGCTGAAGCAGCAGCACAAGGAAAGAGCTGCTTTTTTCAGCTCTTACAGTTTATGCAAATGAGCCGTGAGGTTTTAAGTTTAGTTTGTGTAAAACACAAATGTTTAAATCTGCATTAAACTCATTCTGATCTCACACTGATGAGGCTCTGGAGTCAGGACCTTTATGTGTTTAAAGTTTATTTATGCAGATGAGGAACAGGAAGAACAATGAGGATCATTTTAATGTAAAATGTTCAGGATTAATCGAAAATCAATCGTTAATTTTCCCAACGATCGATTAAGACAATTTAATCGAAGCCCGTCCCTGTTCTGACCCTCGACCTCTGACCTCGTCCCTGTTCTGACCCTCGACCTCTGACCTCGTCCCTGTTCTGACCCTCGACCTCTGACCTCAGGCCTAAAGTCGGACGACACAAATATTAAACGGACAAAAGAACCTGAACTGGACCGAGACCAAAGATCTGAGTCGGGTCTGAGTCGGGTCTGAGTCGGGTCTGAGTCGGGTCTGAGTCGGGTCCAGACCGGATCCGGTCTCTGGTCTGAGACACCTGAGACCAGAGGAAAACCTGAGTCACTGTGAAACGAAACACCAACAGACCAGAGCAAGACCAGGACTAAACCAGGACTAAACCGGGACTAAACCAGGTCTAAAACAGGTCTAAACCAGGACTAGACCAGGACTAGACAGGGGCTAGACCGGGACTAAACCAGGACTAGACCGGGACTAAACCAGGACTAAACCAGGACTAAACCAGGACTAAACCGGGACTAGACCAGGACTAACCCGGGACTAGACAGGGGCTAGACCGGGACTAAACCAGGACTAGACCAGGACTAAAACAGGTCTAAAACAGGTCTAGACCAGGACTAAACCAGGACTAAACCAGGTCTAAAACAGGTCTAAACCAGGACTAGACCAGGACTAGACCAGGACTAACCCGGGACTAGACAGGGGCTAGACCAGGACTAAACCAGGACTAGACAGGGGCTAGACCGGGACTAAACCAGGACTAGACAGGGGCTAGACCGGGACTAAACCAGGACTAGACCAGGACTAAAACAGGTCTAAAACAGGTCTAGACCAGGACTAAACCAGGACTAAACCAGGACTAAAACAGGTCTAAAACAGGTCTAGACCAGGACTAAACCAGGACTAAACCAGGTCTAAAACAGGTCTAAACCAGGACTAGACCAGGACTAGACCAGGACTAACCTGGGACTAGACAGGGGCTAGACCAGGACTAAACCAGGACTAGACAGGGGCTAGACCAGGACTAAACCAGGACTAGACCAGGACTAACCCGGGACTAGACAGGGGCTAGACCGGGACTAAACCAGGACTAACCCCGGACTAGACAGGGGCTAGACCAGGACTAAACCAGGACTAGACAGGGGCTAGACCAGGACTAAACCAGGACTAGACCAGGACTAACCCGGGACTAGACAGGGGCTAGACCGGGACTAAACCAGGACTAACCCCGGACTAGACAGGGGCTAGACCGGGACTAAACCAGGACTAGACCAGGACTAAACCAGGACTAGACAGGGGCTAGACCATGACTAACCCGGGACTAAACCAGGTCTAAAACAGGACTAAACCGGGACTAAACCAGGACTAAAGAAGGACTAAACCTGGACTAGAACTGTACTAAACCAGAACTAAACCAGAACTAAACCAGGACTAAAACTAAACCTAAGTGGATCAGCTCTGGACACAAACCCGCGCCAGACCATAACAAACCGGACCAACTAAGTTCTGAGGACTTAACCAGGACTTAACCAGGACTAAACCAGGACTTTAACCAGAGCTAATCGTGGATTTAACTCTCCAGAATAAATTTACAACAGTCCAAAGTACATGTGCAGCTTCGGGTCTGTCTTAGTCCTGGTTTAGTTCTGGTTTAGTCCCGGTTTAGTCCTGGCCGGGCTCCGCGGTCTCACCGAGGCCCGGGGCAGGCGCGGGGGCAGCGGGCGGCGCGGGGACTCGGGGCCGGGGAAGAGCGCGGGCAGCGGGGCTCGGCGGAGGCTGTGGCCGGGCTGCGGGCTCCTCGGGGCGGCTGGAGTTGGACTCGGAGCCGCTCTCACACAAAGTTACGGATCTGCTCAGCGGTCGCCATCTTTACCGCGGGGCATCACGGGTAATCCTCCACACACACAATCCCCCCCCCCTTCATCCCTCTGACGCACGACGTGATGACGCATGAACACGCGCAGTCTCGTCCTCAATTTTTTCTTTTTTTCATTCATACAGTTTTATTTTCTTTGTTTTATTTTGTTTATGTATTTATTTATTTATTTTTCATCCTCAATTTTTTTCTTTTTTTCATTCATAATTTTATTTTTATTTTTTTATTTATGTATTTATTTTTTAATTTTTTTTATACTCAATTTTTTCTTTTTTTCATTCATACATTTTTTTTCTTAGTTTTTTATGTATTTATTTTTCACTTTTTTACATCCTCAATTTTTTTCCTTTTTTTTCATTCATAGTTTTATTTTCTTTGTTTTATTTTGTTTATGTATTTATTTATTTTTCATCCTCAATTTTTTTCTTTTTTTCATTCATAATTTTATTTTTATTTTTTTATTTATGTATTTATTTTTTAATTTTTTTTATCCTCAATTTTTTCTTTTTTTCATTCATACATTTTTTTTCTTAGTTTTTTATGTATTTATTTTTCATTTTTTTACATCCTCATTTTTTTCTTTTTTTTCATTCATAGTTTTATTTTTATTTTTTTATTTATGTATTTATTTTTTCATATTTTTTTTTCCAAACTCAATTTTCACCACAGACTACAATCCAAAGTATGGATATGATTTTAGGTAAACATTTTCTGCACAGATGTCGTTTTTTAAGATTAACCCAAACATAACACACCTGAAGAATGACCTGAAACTTTTTCTCGCTCACTGGGCTTAATTGGGAGAAAATAAGATATTTTTTTAATGTCCTGTTTGATTTTAATTTATTTCTTTAAATGAGAGCTTTGAAATGCCCCTATATTTGTGTATATGTTCTGATTCACTGTTGTGTGGTGAAGAATGTTTATATATTATTTATGTGTTTGTATATTTGAGTCTGTGCTTTTGTTTGTACTTTATTGTCAGTATCGATTAAATTATATATGTAAAATCCTCATCATTTTCAAAAACAAATCCTGAGACCCGGAGACCAGATTTTCAAACTAAAACCGGAACATCCCTGATTCAGGGCGAATGGTGAGAATAAAACTGTGAAACAAGTGCAGAATTAAAGAAAACTGTTCTGTACTCGGCCCGTTCATGACCAACATCCGAGTCGTCACGTTTTCTTTGTGTTTTGGTCGTTTTGAAGCAGATTTTCTGTATTTGACCGAAACAAAAGTGTGTTTGTGCCTCTTCACTGTTCAGGATCAGGCCGAGTGTTTGTGCCTCTTTGCTGTTCAGGATCAGGCCGAGTGTTTCTCTGAAGAAAGACAAAGGGGTTTTGTGTTAAATGTTTTATTGTTTAAATGTTTTCTTCATATTTACATTAATCACAGCATCATATTTACAACAGAAGCTCAGACGGTCTCTCCTCGCTCTTCCATCGCTGCAGCAGACGGTTTGGTCCGAAGGCTCCCAGACCAGGACCAGGACCGGACCAGGACCGGACCAGGACCGGACCAGGACCGGACCAGGACCGGACCAGGACCGGACCAGGACTGGACCAGGACTGGACCAGGACTGGACCAGGACCGGACTAGGACCAGGACCGGACCAGGACCAGACCAGGACCGGACCAGGACTGGACCAGGACTGGACTAGGACCAGGACCGGACCAGGACCGGACCAGGACCGGACCAGGACTGGACCAGGACCAGGACCGGACCAGGACCGGACCAGGACCGGACCAGGACCGGACCAGGACTGGACCAGGACTGGACCAGGACTGGACTAGGACTAGGACCAGGACCGGACCAGGACTGGACCAGGACTGGACCAGGACTGGACTAGGACCAGGACTGGACCAGGACTGGACTAGGACCAGGACCGGACCAGGACTCCACAGACTTTTACATTTCAGATTCATTCACATCTGAGTCTTCTTTATTTATTTTTTATTATTTTCATAAAGTTTCTTGGTTCCTGGTTCTGGTCCTGGTCCTGGTCCTGGCCCTGGTCCTGGTCCTGGTTCTGGTCCTGGCCCTGGTCCTGGTCCTGGTTCTGGTCCTGGTCCTGGTCCTGGTCCTGGTCCTGGTTCATTTCTTCTGGTGCCTCTGGAGGGTGGTCTGGACCAGGTCTTTCCACTGGTCGTCCGAGATCTGCTGGGCCCAGGGCGGGACTCCGAGGGACGGGAAGGACAGAGACGCCATGGTCCTCTTCACCAGCTCCACGTGGTCTAGACCAGAACCGGACCAGAGTTAGACCAGAACAGGACCAGAGTGAGACCCAAACAGGACCAGAGTGAGACCCAAACAGGACCAGAGTGAGACCCAAACAGGACCAGAGTGAGACCCAAACAGAACCAGAGTTAGACCCAAACCAGACCAGAGTTATACCAGAAGCGGACCAGAGTTAGACCAGAACTGGACCAGAGTGAGACCCAAACAGGACCAGAGTGAGACCCAAACAGAACCAGAGTTAGACCAGAAGCGGACCAGAGTGAGACCCAAACAGGACCAGAGTGAGACCCAAACAGGACCAGAGTTAGACCCGAACCAGACCAGAGTTAGACCTGAACCAGACTAGAGTTAGACCCGAACAGGACCAGAGTTAGACCCGAAGCAGACCAGAGTTAGACCCGAAGCAGACCAGAGTTAGACCCGAACAGGACCAGAGTTAGACCCGAAGCAGACCAGAGTTAGACCCGAAGCAGACCAGAGTTAGACCCGAACAGGACCAGAGTTAGACCCGAACAGGACCAGAGTTAGACCTGAACCAGACTAGAGTTAGACCCAAACAGGACCAGAGTTAGACCTGAACCAGACCAGAGTTAGACCTGAACCAGACTAGAGTTAGACCCGAAGCAGACTAGAGTTAGACCCGAAGCAGACCAGAGTTAGACCTGAACCAGACCAGAGTTAGACCCGAACAGGACCAGAGTTAGACCTGAACCAGACTAGAGTTAGACCTGAACCAGACTAGAGTTAGACCCGAACAGGACCAGACTTGGACCCGAACAGGACCAAAGCGTCCAGCAGGGGGCGCCGGGCGTTACCTGCGTCCATGGGAATGGAGGCGTGGCTTCTCTGAGCCTCGGCCCAATCACGGTCCTCCTCCTCAGCCTCAGGGGGCGGGGCTTCGGGCAGGTGCAGCCCCATCACCTGGACACAAACACCGAGACGCATGTCAGGGGGCGCGGCCAGAGCCTCCACCTGCACCTGCCCTAAACCTGCACCTGCCCTAAACCTGCACCTGCTCTAAACCTGCACCTGCCCTAAACCTGCACCTGTCCTAAACCTGCACCTGCCCTAAACCTGCACCTGCCCTAAACCTGCACCTGTCCTAAACCTGCACCTGCCCTGCACCTGCACCTGCCCTGCACCTGCCCTAAACCTGCACCTGCCCTAAACCTGCACCTGCCCTAAACCTGCACCTGCCCTAAACCTGCACCTGTCCTAAACCTGCACCTGCCCTAAACCTGCACCTGCCCTAAACCTGCACCTGTCCTAAACCTGCACCTGCCCTGCACCTGCCCTAAACGTGCACCTGCTCTAAACCTGCACCTGCCCTAAACCTGCACCTGTCCTAAACCTGCACCTGCCCTAAACCTGCACCTGCCCTGCACCTGCCCTAAACCTGCACCTGCCCTAAACCTGCACCTGCCCTAAACCTGCACCTGCCCTAAACCTGCACCTGCCCTAAACCTGCACCTGCCCTAAACCTGCACCTGCCCTAAACCTGCACCTGCTCTAAACCTGCACCTGCCCTAAAACCCGCACCTGCCCTAAACCTGCACCTAGCACCTGCTGCCCTAACCCGCACCTGCACCTGTCCTAAACCCGCACCTGCCCAAACCTGCCCACCGCCTGCCCTAAACCTGCCCTGCTCCTGCCCTAAACCTGCACCTGCCCTAAACCTTCACCTGTCCTAACACTTCACCTGTCCTAAACCTGCACCTGCCCTAAACCTGCACCTGCCCTAAACCTGCACCTGCTCTAAACCTGCACCTGCACCTGCCCTAAACCTGCACCTGCCCTAAACCTGCCCTGCACCTGCCCTAAACCTGCACCTGCCCTAAACCTGCACCTGCCCTAAACCTGCACCTGCCCTAAACCTGCACCTGCTCTAAACCTGCACCTGCCCTAAACCTGCACCTGCCCTGCACCTGCCCTAAACCTGCACCTGTCCTAAACCTGCACCTGCCCTAAACCTGCCCCTGCCCTAAACCTGCACCTGGCCTAAACCTGCACCTGCACCTGCCCTAAACCTGCACCTGCCCTAAACCTGCACCTGTCCTAAACCTGCACCTGCCCTGCACCTGCCCTAAACCTGCACCTGCCCTAAACCTGCACCTGCCCTAAACCTGCACCTGCCCTAAACCTGCACCTGCCCTAAACCTGCACCTGCCCTGCACCTGCCCTAAACCTGCACCTGCCCTAAACCTGCACCTGTCCTAAACCTGCACCTGCCCTAAACCTGCACCTGCCCTAAACCTGCACCTGCCCTAAACCTGCACCTGCCCTAAACCTGCACCTGCCCTAAACCTGCACCTGCACCTGCCCTGCACCAGGGGGCAGACCTCAGTTTGATCCCGGTTCGTTTGGACTTTTCCATCGTCTCAGAGGGAAACTAAACTCCAGCGGCGTCTGAAAATGTGCCGTTTATCCCAAACTAAAGATGCACTCAGTCACTTTTCTGAGGACCGTTAGAACATTAAACTATTAAAGGTTCCACGGAGGATTTCCTTAGTTTCAAATTCAAAATATGATTACAGAAGCAGCAGCCGCGTAATGATAATGAGCAAAACAAAAAAGAGGAGCGAAGAAGAGAAGAGGAAAAGGAGCGAAGAAGAGAAGAGGAAAAGGAGCGAAGAAGAGAAGAGGAAAAGGAGCGAAGAAGAGAAGAGGAAACGAGCAAAGAAGAGAAGAGGAAACGAGCAAAGAAGAGAAGAGGAAAAGGAGCGAAGAAGAGAAGAGGAAAAGGAGCGAAGAAGAGAAGAGGAAAAGGAGCGAAGAAGAGAAGAGGAAAAGGAGCGAAGAAGAGAAGAGGAAACGAGCAAAGAAGAGAAGAGGAAACGAGCAAAGAAGAGAAGAGGAAAAGGAGCGAAGAAGAGAAGAGGAAACGAGCAAAGAAGAGAAGAGGAAACGAGCAAAGAAGAGAAGAGGAAACGAGCAAAGAAGAGAAGAGGAAACGAGCAAAGAAGAGAAGAGGAAAAGGAGCGAAGAAGAGAAGAGGAAAAGGAGCGAAGAAGAGAAGAGGAAAAGGAGCAAAGAAGAGAAGAGGAAACGAGCAAAGAAGAGAAGAGGAAACGAGCGAAGAAGAGAAGAGGAAAAGGAGCGAAGAAGAGAAGAGGAAAAGGAGCGAAGAAGAGAAGAGGAAAAGGAGCGAAGAAGAGAAGAGGAAAAGGAGCGAAGAAGAGAAGAGGAAAAGGAGCGAAGAAGAGAAGAGGAAAAGGAGCGAAGAAGAGAAGAGGAAACGAGCAAAGAAGAGAAGAGGAAACGAGCGAAGAAGAGAAGAGGAAAAGGAGCGAAGAAGAGAAGAGGAAAAGGAGTGAAGAAGAGAAGAGGAAAAGGAGCGAAGAAGAGAAGAGGAAACGGAGCGAAGAAGAGAAGAGGAAAAGGAGCGAAGAAGAGAAGAGGAAACGAGCAAAGAAGAGAAGAGGAAACGAGCAAAGAAGAGAAGAGGAAAAGGAGCGAAGAAGAGAAGAGGAAAAGGAGCGAAGAAGAGAAGAGGAAAAGGAGCGAAGAAGAGAAGAGGAAAAGGAGCGAAGAAGAGAAGAGGAAACGAGCGAAAAAGAGAAGAGGAAAAGGAGCGAAGAAGAGAAGAGGAAACGAGCAAAGAAGAGAAGAGGAAACGAGCGAAGAAGAGAAGAGGAAAAGGAGCGAAGAAGAGAAGAGGAAAAGGAGCGAAGAAGAGAAGAGGAAAAGGAGCGAAGAAGAGAAGAGGAAAAGGAGCGAAGAAGAGAAGTTCAGGTGAAGCATCTTTGATTATCTAGAAAAGTGCTGAACAAGTGTTATTATCATTATTATTATTTTTATATTTATATCAGGGCCCGACCGATGTGGATTTTGCTGCGGCCGATATGATGCCGATAAAATGGGAGCTGCCGATATAATCGCCGATATATTTAATCATGTAAAAATTCCCTGTAAATCTTCAGTTGTCTATAAACTTCGGTTTGGCTCTGTTGGATTTTCAGTCGGTTTGTTTAGGCGACGTTTCCTGTTCTTCTGCCTCTTCACGTCATATTTAAAGAGTCGTTTGGCCTAATGGTGTTTTTGTACGATATTCTCGCCTGTAAATAAAGTGCTGTAAGTAAACTCCCGCTGTTAGCCTTTAGCGGTAAACTCCCGCTGTTAGCCTTTAGCGGTAAACTCCCGCTGTTAGCCTTTAGCGGTAAACTCCCGCTGTTAGCCTTTAGCGGTAAATGTGTGTGCGCCGCGGTAATGAATGATCTGCTAAATGCGGATAATTCACACCTCTGTTCACAGCTCATTTCCATATCAGTGTGTGTCCAGTAACATGTATACGGCCACTATAGTCACTTTACCGTCGCTGACAGAAGAGAAAATATCGGCCAACCAATATATCGGTCGGGCCCTAATTATTATTATATTATTCTTGAGTGAACTTTGACCTCTATCCTCTGCTGCAGCGTGGGCTCTGGCTCCGCCTCCTGCTCATCGTCCTCGTCGTTGATTGGCTCGTTGCCGGTTGGTTCCTGGTTCAGGGGCTGGTAGTGGTAGGCCCCGCCCCCCGCCGCCGCGTTAGGCTCCTCCTCCTCCTCGCTCCACGCCGTCGCCGTGGGAAACCGCTCCTCGTCCCGAACATCGTCGTCCGAGCTCGGAAACACGCGCTCCGGCCCCATCCTGCAATCCACCCGGCGCCCCCTGCTGGACCAGAGCACAACTTCAGTCCTGGACTAGCCCTGGTTTAGACCTGGTTTAGTCCTGGTTTAGTTCTGGTTTAGTTCTGGTTTAGTTCTGGTTTAGACCTGGTTTAGACCTGGTTTAGTTCTGGTTTAGACCTGGTTTATTTCTGGTTCAATCCTGGCTTAGTCCTGATTTAGTCCTGGTTCGGTCCTGGTTTAGTCCTGGTTTAGTTCTGGTTTAGTTCTGGTTTAGTCCTGGTTTAGTTCTGGTTTAGTCCTGGCTTAGTCCTGGTTTAGACCTGGTTTAGTCCTGGTTCAGTCCTGGTTTAGTTCTGGTTTAGTCCTGGTTTAGTCCTGGTTTAGTCCTGGTTTAGACCTGGTTTAGTCCTGGTTTAGACCTGGTTCAGTCCTGGTTCAGTCCTGGTTTAGTCCTGATTTAGTCCTGGTTCGGTCCTGGTTCGGTCCTGGTTTAGACCTGGTTTAGTCCTGGTTTAGTTCTGGTTTAGACCTGGTTTAGTCCTGGTTTAGACCTGGTTTAGTCCTGGTTTAGACCTGGTTTAGTCCTGGTTTAGACCTGGCTTAGTCCTGATTTAGTCCTGGTTTAGTCCTGGTTTAGACCTGGTTTAGTCCTGGTTTAGTTCTGGTTTAGACCTGGTTTAGTCCTGGTTTAGACCTGGTTTAGTCCTGATTTAGTCCTGGTTTAGTCAAGGTTCGGTCCTAGTTTAGTTCTGGGTCTGATCTTGATGTTTAAAGAGGTCTGGATCAGATCTAAACCAGGACTTGGACCAGGACCGTTTGTCGTGTTTCTGTGGAACAGCTGGAGGAGCTAATGCTAATGCTAACAGAAGAATATCTCCACTGATCCGGGGTTTTATGGCTCTAAACCCGCGGCCCGGTCCCTTGTTCCGGCCCGGTCCCGGGTTCCGGCCCGGTTCCGGGTTTCCCGCAGGTTTAGTCTCACCTCGGCTCGTTTTTCACTTTAAATCCGCGGAGTTAGATTTAGCCTTTAGCCGCCGCTAGCTGCATCTGTGGATGCGACACTTCCGCCTACGTCACCACGTCCACAGCAACAACACTGCGTAAAAATAATTCTTGGTTTTATTTATTATTATTTTATAAATTTTTTGTATATATATTTTTTTTGTTTATTTGTTGTAGTTTATTTGTTGTAGCTGTCAGACTGTACAACTCCTCTGTGCAATAATCATGTCTGTGCCACTACTGGACTGTGACAACACTGTTTTGTACTTTCTTTATTTTATATAGCCTATATATATATATATATATATATATATATATATATATATATATATATATATATATATATATATAAATACATATATATATATATATATAGTATTTATATTTCAATTCTCTTTGTACATTTTGTACATATACTTATTCACTTTATATTTCTATTTTTATTATTATTTCTATTTTTATTCTTATTGTTTATCCTGATTGCATCACACTTTTTTTCTTTTTTGCACTAAACTGTCCTGGAGCCACTGTGACTGTTGAACTTCTCCACTGTGAGATCATTAAAGTCCTGTCTTATCTAATCTTATCTCTCTTATCTTAGTTGTATTTCTAATAATAATAATAATAATAATAATAATAATAATAATAACAATAATAATAACAATAATAATAACAATAACAATAATAATAATAATAATAATAATAATAATAATAATAATAATAATAATAATAATAAAGTGTAAAGTGTTTATGACAACAAACTTTCTGTATCACCTTTAGTCCTGGTCCGGTAGTCCAGTCCTGGTTCAGTCTTAGTCCAGTCCTGGTTCAGTCTTAGTCCAGTCCTGGTTTAGTCCTGGTACCTGTCCACACACCTGAGCCAATCATAATCCTCTTT
Organism: Odontamblyopus lacepedii; assembly: GCA_034769755.1. Taxonomy (NCBI): domain Eukaryota; kingdom Metazoa; phylum Chordata; class Actinopteri; order Gobiiformes; family Gobiidae; genus Odontamblyopus; species Odontamblyopus lacepedii. The sequence continues at coordinate 42,573,126 of CM068354.1, read as the reverse complement.
AGGCCGTGACGTCACTGCGCCCGTAGATCGTGTTTGTACTCAGACTCTCACTGGTGCGGGATGGTTCTGGTTCTTTTGTCCCGCTGGTCCGGTTCAGACCCGCTCCTCAGGGTTCTGCTCCTCAGGGTTCTGCTCCTCAGGGTTCTGCTCCTCAGGGTTCTGCTCCTCAGGGTTCTGAACCTTCTACAAAGTTCTTTAAACTCAGATTATGAAGCGTGAGGAGTGGGAGCTCTGTGTGTCTGCGCTCCTGGAGACGGTTGCTACGGACCGAGATCAAACATCCCGGCGGCATCGCGTCCTGTCCCCGGTGTCCTCGGTGTCCTCGGTGTCCCCGGTGTCCTCGGTGTCCTGTCCCCGGTGTCCTCGGTGTCCTGTCCCCGGTGTCCTCGGTGTCCTGTCCCCGGTGTCCCCGGTGTCCTGTCCCCGGTGTCCTGTCCTCGGTGTCCCCGGTGTCCCCGGTGTCCCCGGTGTCCTCGGTGTCCTGTCCCCGGTGTCCCCGGTGTCCCCGGTGTCCCCGGTGTCCTCGGTGTACTGTCCCCGGTGTCAGAGCTCGGTCCTCCGGCCTGTCCGCTGCTGCGCCCCGCTGCTGAGCTCCGGTCCCGGGACTCGGCTTCGCGGCGTGACCCTGGTGGGCGGAGCAGGTTCTGGTTCTGGTTCTGGTTCTGGTTCTGGTTCTGGTTCTGGTTCTGGTTCTGGTTCTGGTTCTGGTTCCTGAAGCCCGAACAGGTGAGTTCCGCGACTTCGGCAGATTCAGGGACGAGTTTCAGGAGAAAAGATGTTAAAATGTGTTAAAACTGTTAAAAACACTTTGGTTCGATAGTGTTAAGATAGTGTTAGAGTTTTAAAACATCCTACAGCCCTACAGCCCTACAGCCCTACAGCACAGACCTACAGCCCTACAGCACAGACCTACAGCCCTACAGCCCTACAGACCTACAGCCCTACAGCACAGCCCTACAGCACAGACCTACAGCCCTACAGCACAGACCTACAGCCCTACAGCCCTACAGACCTACAGCCCTACAGCACAGCCCTACAGCACAGACCTACAGCCCTACAGCACAGACCTACAGACCTACAGCACAGACCTACAGCCCTACAGCCCTACAGCACAGACCTACAGCACAGACCTACAGCCCTACAGCACAGACCTACAGCCCTACAGCACAGCCCTACAGACCTACAGCACAGACCTACAGCACAGACCTACAGCCCTACAGCCCTACAGCACAGACCTACAGCCCTACAGCACAGACCTACAGCACAGACCTACAGCCCTACAGCACAAACCTACAGCCCTACAGCACAGACCTACAGCCCTACAGCACAGACCTACCGCCCTACAGCCCTACCGCCCTACAGCACAAACCTACAGCCCTACAGCACAAACCTACAGCCCTACAGCACAGACCTACAGCCCTACAGCACAAACCTACAGCCCTACAGCACAGACCTACAGCCCTACAGCACAGACCTACAGCCCTACAGCACAGACCTACAGCCCTACAGCACAGAACTACAGCACAGCCCTACAGCCCTACAGCACAAACCTACAGCCCTACAGCACAGACCTACAGACCTACAGCACAAACCTACAGCCCTACAGCACAGACCTACAGACCTACAGCACAAACCTACAGCCCTACAGCACAGACCTACAGACCTACAGCACAAACCTACAGCCCTACAGCACAGACCTACAGCCCTACAGCACAAACCTACAGCCCTACAGCACAGACCTACAGCACAAACCTACAGCCCTACAGCACAGACCTACAGCCCTACAGCACAACAGCACAGACCTACAGACCTACAGCACAGACCTACAGACCTACAGCCCTACAGCCCTACAGCACAAACCTACAGCCCTACAGCACAAACCTACAGCCCTACAGCACAGACCTACAGCACAGCCCTACAGCACAGACCTACAGACATACAGCCCTACAGCCCTACAGCCCTACAGCCCTACAGCCCTACAGCCCTACAGCACAGACCTACAGCACAAACCTACAGCCCTACAGCACAAACCTACAGCCCTACAGCACAACAGCACAGACCTACAGCCCTACAGCACAGACCTACAGACCTACAGCACAACAGCACAGACCTACATCACAGCCCTACAGCACAGACCTACAGCCCTACAGACCTACAGCCCTACAGACCTACAGCCCTACAGCACAGACCTACAGACCTACAGCCCTACAGCACAGACCTACAGCACAGACCTACAGCACAGCCCTACAGCACAAACCTGCAGCCCTACAGCACAGCCCTGCAGCCCTACCGCCCTACAGCCCTACAGCACAAACCTACAGCCCTACAGCACAAACCTACAGCACAGACCTACAGCACAGCCCTACAGCACAAACCTACAGCCCTACAGCACAGGCCTACAGCACAGCCCTACAGCACAAACCTACAGCCCTACAGCACAAACCTACAGCCCTACAGCACAAACAGCACAAACCTACAGACCTACAGCACAGACCTACAGCACAGACCTACAGACCTACAGACCTACAGCACAGCCCGACAGCCCTACAGACCTACAGCACAGCCCTACAGCACAAACCTATAGCACAGACCTACAGCCCTACAGCACAGACCTACAGCACAAACCTATAGCACAGACCTACAGCCCTACAGCACAGACCTACAGACCTACAGCACAGACCTACAGCCCTACAGCACAGACCTACAGCACAGCCCTACAGCCCTACAGCACAGACCTACAGCACAGACCTACAGCCCTACAGCCCTACAGCACAGACCTACAGCACAGACCTACAGACCTACAGCCCTCCAGCACAGCCCTACAGCACAGCCCTACAGCACAGCCCTACAGCACAGACCTACAGCACAAACCTACAGACCTACAGCCCTACAGCACAGACCTACAGACCTACAGCCCTACAGCACAGACCTACAGCCCTACAGCACAGCCCTACAGCACAGACCTACAGACCTACAGCCCTACAGCACAGACCTACAGCACAGACCTACACCACAGACCTACAGACCTACACCACAGACCTACAGACCTACAGCACAGACCTACAGCATAGACCTACAGACTTACAGCACAGACCTACAGCACAGACCTACAGACCTACAGCACAGACCTACAGCACAGACCTACAGACCTACAGCACAGATGTGTCTATATTTGTGGAACATTTGGTCCAGTCCTGGTCCAGTCCTGGTCCAGTCCTGGTCCTGGTCCAGGTCCAGTCCTGGTCCAGTCCTGGTCCTGGTCCGGTCCTGGTCCTGGTCCTGGTCCTGGTCCTGGTCCTGGTCCTGGTCCTGGTCCTGGTCCAGGTCCATTCCTGGTCCAGTCCTGGTCCAGTCCTGGTCCTGGTCCTGGTCCTGGTCCTGGTCCTGGTCCTGGTCCTGGTCCTGGTTCAGTCCTGGTCCTGGTCCGGTCCTGGTCCGGTCCTGGTCCTGGTTCAGCCCGGTCTCTCCTCAGGATGGTCCCGGAGTGTGTGCAGTTCTGTGGGGAGCGTGTGGGTCCGGACCGGGTCCAGTGGGTCTGTGCGGGTCTGGACCGGGCCCAGCTCCTGTCCCTGCGCGGGTGCCGGGTCTCGGACCAGGACTTCAGGAGGATCTGCCAGTCCGCGGGTCGCTCCAGGACCCTGGTCCAGCTCAACCTGAGTCTGGGTCCGGTCTCTGGTCCGGACCGGATCCAGGACCTGGCCGAGGCCCTGGACCAGAACCGGAGCCTCCAGACGCTTTTGTGAGTCACACGGGACACGGGAGGGCATCTGACACAATCTGACACATGGGAGGGCATCTGACACACTCTGACACACGGGAGGGCATCTGACACACTCTGACACACGGGAGGGCATCTGACACACTCTGACACACAGGGAGGGCATCTGACACAATCTGACACACGGGAGGGCATCTGACACAATCTGACACACGGGAGGGCATCTGACACAATCTGACACACGGGAGGGCATCTGACACAATCTGACACACGGGAGGGCATCTGACACACTCTGACACACGGGAGGGCATCTGACACAATCTGACACACGGGAGGGCATCTGACACACTCTGACACATGGGGAGGGCATCTGACACACTCTGACACACGGGAGGGCATCTGACACACTCTGACACACGGGAGGGCATCTGACACAATCTGACACACGGGAGGGCATCTGACACACTCTGACACACGGGAGGGCATCTGACACACTCTGACACATGGGGAGGGCATCTGACACACTCTGACACACGGGAGGGCATCTGACACACTCTGACACATGGGGAGGGCATCTGACACACTCTGACACACGGGGAGGGCATCTGACACACTCTGACACACGGGAGGGCATCTGACACAATCTGACACACGGGAGGGCATCTGACACAATCTGACACACGGGAGGGCATCTGACACAATCTGACACACGGGAGGGCATCTGACACACTGACACACGGGAGGGCATCTGACACAATCTGACACACGGGAGGGCATCTGACACACTCTGACACACGGGAGGGCATCTGACACAATCTGACACACGGGAGGGCATCTGACACACTGACACACGGGAGGGCATCTGACACAATCTGACACACGGGAGGGCATCTGACACAATCTGACACACGGGAGGGCATCTGACACAATCTGACACACGGGAGGGCATCTGACACAATCTGACACACGGGAGGGCATCTGACACACTGACACACGGGAGGGCATCTGACACACTCTGACACACGGGAGGGCATCTGACACACTCTGACACACGGGAGGGCATCTGACACACTCTGACACACGGGAGGGCATCTGACTCTCTGTCCCCCCAGTCTCCATGGATCCGCTCTCTCGGGCCCCGGGGCCCTGCTCCTGACCCGGGCTCTGGTCCTGCACCCGGCCCTGGTCAGTCTGGACCTCGGGGACTGTTCCCTCTCAGACCAAGTCCTGGACCAGGTCTGTGGACTCCTGCCCCCTGACGGAGCCAGACCCGGTGAGGACTAGACCAGGACTAGACCAGAACTAGACCAGGACTAGACCAGGACTAAACCAGGACTGAACCAGGACTAAACCAGGACTAAACCAGGACTGAACCAGGACTAAACCAGGACTGAACCAGGACTGAACCAGGACTAAACCAGGACTGAACCAGGACTAGACCAGGACTAAACCAGGACTGAACCAGGACTGAACCAGGACTAGACCAGGACTAAACCAGGACTGAACCAGGACTGAACCAGGACTAGACCAGGACTAGACCAGGACTAGACCAGGACTAAACCAGGACTGAACCAGGACTGAACCAGGACTAGACCAGGACTAGACCAGGACTAGACCAGGACTAAACCAGGACTGAACCAGGACTAAACCAGGACTAAACCAGGACTGAACCAGGACTAGTCCAGGACTGAACCAGGACTAAACCAGGACTAAACCAGGACTGAACCAGGACTAAACCAGGACTGAACCAGGACTAGACCAGGTCTGAGACCAGGTCTGAGACCAGGACTAAACCAGGACTAAACCAGGACTAAACCAAGACTGAACCAGGACTAGACCAGGACTAAACCAGGACTGAACCAGGACTAAACCAGGACTGAACCAGGACTGAACCAGGACTGAACCAGGACTGAACCAGGACTAGACTAGGACTAGACCAGGACTAGACTAGGACTGAACCAGGACTAGACTAGGACTAGACCAGGACTAGACCAGAACTAAACCCTGGTCTCTGACCCTGGTCCTGGTCCTGGTCTCTGGTCCTGGTCCTGGTCCTGGTCCTGGTCTCTGGTCCTGGTCCTGACCCTGGTCCTGGTCCTGGTCTCTGGTCCTGACCCTGGTCCTGGTCCTGGTCCTGGTCTCTGGTCCTGGTCCTGGTCCTGGTCCTGGTCCTGGTCCTGGTCCTGACCCTGGTCCTGGTCTTGACCCTGGTCCTGGTCCTGGTCTTGACCCTGGTCCTGGTCCTGGTCTTGACCCTGGTCCTGGTCCCGGTCCTGGTCCCGGTCCTGGTCCTGACCCTGGTCCTGGTCCTGGTCCCGGTCCTGGTCCCGGTCCTGGTCCTGGTCCCGGTCCTGGTCCTGACCCTGGTCCTGGTCCTGGTCCTGGTCCTGGTCCTGACCCTGGTCCTGACCCTGGTCCTGGTCCTGGTCCTGGTCCTGGTCCTGGTCCTGGTCCTGGTCCTGGTCCTGACCCTGGTCCTGGTCCTGGTCCTGGTCCTGACCCTGGTCCTGGTCCTGGTCCTGACCCTGGTCCTGGTCCTGGTCCTGACCCTGGTCCTGGTCCTGACCCTGGTCCTGGTCCTGGTCCTGGTCCTGACCCTGGTCCTGGTCCTGACCCTGGTCCTGGTCCTGGTCCTGACCCTGGTCCTGGTCCTGACCCTGGTCCTGGTCCTGGTCCTGACCCTGGTCCTGGTCCTGGTCCTGGTCCTGGTCCTGTGTGCAGGTCTGCAGGAGCTCGGTCTCAGCTCTAACCCTGGGGTCAGCGCTCGGGGCTGGACACGTCTGTGCGTCGCTCTGGGCCACAGCTCCAGGCTCCGGGTCCTGCGCCTGGACTACAACCCGCTGGGTAAGACCGGGCCCGGTTCGGACCCGGGCCCAGACCGGGCCCAGACCGGGTCCTGCTCCGTCGCTGGTGCTGATGCTGTGTCTGTTGCTAGGAGACCGTGTCGCAGGGATGTTGGCCGTTGCCGTGGCGTCGAGCAGAACCCTGGAGACGCTGGACCTGGAAGGAACCGGACTCTCCGACCAGACGGGCCAGGTCTGAGACCAGGACTAAACCAGGACTAAACCAGGTCTAAACCGGGTCTAAACCAGGTCTAAACCGGGTCTAAACCAGGTCTAAACCGGGTCTAAACCAGGACTAAACCAGGTTTAAACCGGGTCTAAACCAGGACTAAACCGGGTCTAAACCAGGTCTAAACCGGGTCTAAACCAGGTCTAAACCGGGTCTAAACCGGGTCTAAACCAGGACTAAACCGGGTCTAAACCAGGTCTCTCCTCAGGTCTTCTTGGACCTGCTCCTCTTTTACCCGGTGAGTCTTAAAGTCCTGGTTTTGGCTGAAAATCGGATCAGTCCAGAAGTCCAGACGCAGATCCAGGACCTGCTGTCAGAGCCCGAGGACGAGCCAATCAGAGAGCAGCGTCTGCAGCAGCAACCAATCAGAGAGCAGCGACTGCAGCAGCAACCAATCAGAGAGCAGCGTCTGCAGCAGCAACCAATCAGAGACGAGAAGGACTGGGTGCCCCACGGTACGTCTGAACCGGGACTGAACCAGGACTAAACCGGGACTGAACCGGGACTGAACCGGGACTGAAGCAGGACTAAACCAGGACTGAACCGGGACTGAACCGGGACTGAACCGGGACTGAACCGGGACTGAACCGGGACTGAACCGGGACTGAAGCAGGACTAAACCGGGACTGAACCGGGACTGAACCGGGACTGAAGCAGGACTAAACCGGGACTGAACCGGGACTGAACCGGGACTGAAGCAGGACTAAACCAGGACTGAACCGGGACTGAACCGGGACTGAAGCAGGACTAAACCGGGACTGAACCGGGACTGAACCGGGACTGAAGCAGGACTAAACCGGGACTGAACCGGGACTGAACCGGGACTGAACCGGGACTGAACCGGGACTGAAGCAGGACTAAACCGGGACTAAACCGGGTCTAAACCGGGACTGAACCGGGACTGAACCGGGACTGAACCGGGTCTAAACCGGGACTGAACCGGGACTGAAGCAGGACTAAACCGGGACTAAACCAGGTCTAAACCGGGACTGAACCGGGACTGAACCGGGACTGAACCGGGTCTAAACCGGGACTGAACCGGGACTGAACCGGGACTGAACCGGGACTAAACCGGGACTGAACCGGGACTGAACCGGGACTGAAGCGGGACTGAACCGGGACTGAACCGGGACTGAACCGGGACTGAACCGGGACTGAAGCAGGACTAAACCAGGTCTAAACCGGGACTGAACCGGGACTGAACCGGGACTGAACCGGGACTGAACCGGGACTAAACCGGGACTAAACCGGGACTGAACCGGGACTGAACCGGGACTGAAGCGGGACTGAACCGGGACTGAACCGGGACTGAACCGGGACTGAAGCAGGACTAAACCAGGTCTAAACCAGGACTGAACCAGGACTGAACCGGGACTAAACCGGGTCTGAACCGGGACTGAACCGGGACTGAACCGGGACTAAACCAGGACTAAACCAGGTCTAAACCAGGACTGAACCAGGACTGAACCAGGACTGAACCGGGACTAAACCAGGACTGAACCAGGACTGAAGCAGGACTAAACCAGGACTTTGTGCTCCTGCAGGTGGCGCTCACACGGTTCTTCTGACCTCGGGGCTTGGGGACAGCCTATTGGACGAGACAGAGATGTGACCCGCCCCCTGAGCTCTGATTGGTCCTGTCACATGTCACTCATGTTTTTCTAAAATCTGAATTTGACTTTTGTAAAATTTGTCTTTGATCTTTGTGTAAATAAACAAACAAAACCATCTCTGATTGGACGAGGCTCTGGGCTGTGATTGGACGAGGCTCTGGGCTGTGATTGGACGAGGCTCGGCTCTGGGCTGTGATTGGACGAGGCTCTGGGCTGTGATTGGACGAGGCTCTGGGCTGTGATTGGACGAGGCTCTGGGCTGTGATTGGACGAGGCTCTGGGCTGTGATTGGACGAGGCTCGGCTCTGGGCTGTGATTGGACGAGGCTCTGGGCTGTGATTGGACGAGGCTCTGGGCTGTGATTGGACGAGGCTCTGGGCTGTGATTGGACGAGGCTCTGGGCTGTGATTGGACGAGGCTCCTGGTTCGGGGGTAAATTGTCCTCAAACAAACTCAAATTTATTTTCACAAGTTTAATTCAAGCTCATTTACATAAATAATAAATATATTCACATGTGACACACGACTGTACAAATACACAAATACACACATGCACCTGCCGACAGGAGCAGGCAGGAGCAGAGCCTGGACAGTCTGGAGGTTGTGGGTTCGAGTCCTCAGATCTTCTCAGTCCGGGAGCTCCGCCCCCAGCGCCGCCAGCAGGGGGCGTGGCCACAGTGTCTGTGCAGCACGAGCGTCGCCGTGAGCGTCACCAGGGCGACGGTGGCGGCAGCGAGCGTTACCACGGTGACCACCTGCGTCTGCGACAGGGAGGGGGCGGAGCCTCGCTCGCTCAGCGTCACCCGCAGCGTGCGCTCGCTCTGATTGGCCGGGGCGGGCCGGCTCAGGCAGGCGGGGCCCGCGTAACCATGGCGACAGAGGCAGCGGAACCCGTTGGCCCGGTCCAGACAGCGCCCCCCGTTGGCGCAGGGGCGGCTGGCGCACTCGTCCACGTTCACGGAGCAGAACCTCCCGCTGAAGCCCGCCGCGCACGTGCACGTGAAGCGGTTCACGCCGTCCGTGCACGTGGCGCCGTTAGCGCACGGCGACAGCGCGCAGTCGTCCACGTCCACCTCACAGCGCGCGCCCGAGAACCCGGAGAGACATCGGCACGAAAACGAGTCGGAGAAACCGAGCTGGTCCTCGCACTGCCCGCCGTTTAAGCACGGAGACCTGCGGGAACAAAGAGGAATATTATTAATATTGATAAAAATATAACATAAAACACACAAACAGAGCGCCGTTTAAGCACGGAGACCTGCGGGAACAAAGAGGAATATTATTAATATTCATATTAATAAAAGTATAAAAGATAAACACACTGACGGCACCGGCCTCAGCTCAGATTCTCTCGGCTGTGGCGGATTTTACTCTGGTTTTAATTAAAGTTCATGTTCGAATCGTTCTAGAGTCACAGACGTTCGGACCTGTGACATCATCACGTTAGGGGGCGGTACCTGAGCAGGTGACACGGCCCCGCCCTCAGCTGGCAGCGGTCGCCGTGGTAACCGTCCACGCACACACAGGTGACGTCACCGCTGTCCTCCAGAACACAGCTGCCCCCGTGCAGACAGGGGGCGCTGTGGCAGGCGCGCACGTCTGCAACACACACACACACACAGGGGTAAACACACACGTCTGCAACACACACACACACAGGGGTAAACACACACGTCTGCAACACACACACACACAGGGGTAAACACACACGTCTGCAACACACACACACACACACGGGGTAAACACACACGTCTGCAACACACACACACACACAGGGGTAAACACACACGTCTGCAACAC
>CM068354.1:42545423-42557923 GCA_034769755.1 Odontamblyopus lacepedii | reverse complement strand
TCCCGGACCAAACCAGGACTAAACCAGGACTAAACCAGGACCGAACCAGGACTAAACCAGGACCGAACCAGGACTAAACCAGGACTGAACCAGGACCAAACCAGGACCGAACCAGGACTGAACCAGGACCAAACCAGGACCGAACCAGGACTGAACCAGGACCGAACCAGGACCGAACCAGGACCGAACCAGGACTAAACCAGGTTGATTCGGGGTTTGGCTCAGACTTATTTTGGAGGTGTTCAGGTTCTGGACTGTGATCAGTCAGATCCTCCTGAACATCTGAACAAACACCTGAACATCTGAACAAACACCTGAACAAACACCTGAACAAACACCTGAACAAACACCTGAACAAACACCTGAACAAACACCTGAACATCTGAACAAACACCTGAACAAACATCTGAACAAACACCTGAACAAACACCTGAACAAACATCTGAACAAACACCTGAACAAACACCTGAACAAACACCTGAACAAACACCTGAACAAACATCTGAACAAACACCTGAACAAACACCTGAACAAACACCTGAACAAACACCTGAACAAACATCTGAACAAACACCTGAACAAACATCTGAACAAACACCTGAACAAACATCTGAACAAACACCTGAACAAACACCTGAACATCTGAACAAACACCTGAACAAACATCTGAACATCTGAACAAACACCTGAACAAACACCTGAACATCTGAACAAACACCTGAACAAACACCTGAACAAACACCTGAACAAACACCTGAACAAACACCTGAACAAACACCTGAACAAACACCTGAACAAACATCTGAACAAACATCTGAACAAACACCTGAACAAACACCTGAACAAACACCTGAACAAACACCTGAACAAACACCTGAACATCTGAACAAACATCTGAACAAACACCTGAACAAACACCTGAACAAACACCTGAACATCTGAACAAACACCTGAACAAACACCTGAACAAACACCTGAACAAACATCTGAACAAACACCTGAACAAACATCTGAACATCTGAACAAACATCTGAACATCTGAACAAACACCTGAACAAACACCTGAACAAACACCTGAACAAACACCTGAACAAACATCTGAACAAACACCTGAACAAACACCTGAACAAACATCTGAACAAACACCTGAACATCTGAACAAACACCTGAACAAACATCTGAACAAACATCTGAACAAACATCTGAACAAACATCTGAACAAACATCTGAACAAACACCTGAACAAACACCTGAACAAACATCTGAACAAACACCTGAACAAACACCTGAACATCTGAACAAACACCTGAACAAACATCTGAACAAACATCTGAACAAACACCTGAACAAACATCTGAACAAACATCTGAACAAACACCTGAACAAACATCTGAACAAACATCTGAACAAACACCTGAACAAACACCTGAACAAACATCTGAACAAACACCTGAACAAACATCTGAACAAACACCTGAACAAACACCTGAACAAACACCTGAACAAACACCTGAACAAACATCTGAACAAACACCTGAACAAACACCTGAACAAACATCTGAACAAACACCTGAACATCTGAACAAACACCTGAACAAACACCTGAACAAACATCTGAACAAACACCTGAACAAACACCTGAACAAACATCTGAACAAACACCTGAACATCTGAACAAACACCTGAACAAACATCTGAACAAACACCTGAACAAACATCTGAACAAACACCTGAACAAACACCTGAACAAACATCTGAACAAACACCTGAACAAACACCTGAACATCTGAACAAACACCTGAACAAACATCTGAACAAACACCTGAACAAACATCTGAACATCTGAACAAACATCTGAACAAACACCTGAACAAACACCTGAACAAACACCTGAACAAACACCTGAACAAACACCTGAACAAACATCTGAACAAACATCTGAACAAACACCTGAACAAACACCTGAACAAACAAACACCTGAACAAACACCTGACATGAACAAACACTGACACCTGAACATCTGAACAAACACCTGAACAAACAAACACCTGAACAAACAAACATCTGAACAAACACCTGAACAAACATCTGAACAAACATCTGAACAAACACCTGAACAAACATCTGAACAAACACCTGAACAAACACCTGAACAAACACCTGAACAAACATCTGAACAAACACCTGAACAAACACCTGAACATCTGAACAAACACCTGAACAAACATCTGAACAAACACCTGAACAAACACCTGAACAAACACCTGAACATCTGAACAAACATCTGAACAAACACCTGAACATCTGAACAAACACCTGAACAAACACCTGAACATCTGAACAAACATCTGAACAAACACCTGAACAAACACCTGAACAAACACCTGAACAAACACCTGAACAAACACCTGAACATCTGAACAAACATCTGAACAAACACCTGAACAAACATCTGAACAAACACCTGAACAAACACCTGAACAAACACCTGAACATCTGAACAAACATCTGAACAAACACCTGAACAAACACCTGAACAAACATCTGAACAAACACCTGAACAAACACCTGAACAAACACCTGAACAAACACCTGAACATCTGAACAAACACCTGAACAAACACCTGAACAAACACCTGAACAAACATCTGAACAAACACCTGAACAAACATCTGAACAAACATCTGAACAAACACCTGAACAAACACCTGAACAAACATCTGAACAAACACCTGAACAAACACCTGAACAAACACCTGAACAAACACCTGAACAAACACCTGAACAAACACCTGAACAAACACCTGAACAAACACCTGAACAAACATCTGAACAAACACCTGAACAAACACCTGAACAAACATCTGAACAAACACCTGAACATCTGAACAAACACCTGAACAAACATCTGAACAAACATCTGAACAAACACCTGAACAAACACCTGAACAAACACCTGAACAAACACCTGAACAAACACCTGAACAAACACCTGAACAAACACCTGAACAAACACCTGAACAAACATCTGAACAAACATCTGAACAAACACCTGAACAAACACCTGAACAAACACCTGAACAAACATCTGAACAAACATCTGAACAAACATCTGAACAAACACCTGAACAAACATCTGAACAAACACCTGAACAAACACCTGAACAAACACCTGAACAAACACCTGAACAAACATCTGAACAAACATCTGAACAAACACCTGAACAAACATCTGAACAAACACCTGAACAAACACCTGAACATCTGAACAAACACCTGAACAAACACCTGAACAAACACCTGAACAAACATCTGAACAAACACCTGAACAAACACCTGAACAAACACCTGAACATCTGAACAAACATCTGAACATCTGAACAAACACCTGAACAAACACCTGAACAAACACCTGAACAAACACCTGAACAAACACCTGAACAAACATCTGAACAAACATCTGAACAAACACCTGAACAAACATCTGAACAAACACCTGAACAAACACCTGAACAAACACCTGAACAAACACCTGAACAAACACCTGAACAAACACCTGAACAAACATCTGAACAAACATCTGAACAAACACCTGAACAAACACCTGAACAAACATCTGAACAAACACCTGAACAAACATCTGAACAAACACCTGAACAAACACCTGAACAAACACCTGAACAAACATCTGAACAAACATCTGAACAAACATCTGAACAAACACCTGAACAAACACCTGAACAAACACCTGAACAAACATCTGAACAAACACCTGAACAAACATCTGAACAAACATCTGAACAAACACCTGAACAAACATCTGAACAAACATCTGAACAAACACCTGAACAAACACCTGAACAAACATCTGAACATCTGAACAAACATCTGAACAAACATCTGAACAAACACCTGAACAAACATCTGAACAAACATCTGAACAAACACCTGAACAAACACCTGAACAAACATCTGAACAAACACCTGAACAAACACCTGAACAAACACCTGAACAAACACCTGAACAAACACCTGAACAAACATCTGAACAAACATCTGAACAAACACCTGAACAAACATCTGAACAAACACCTGAACAAACACCTGAACAAACACCTGAACAAACATCTGAACAAACACCTGAACAAACACCTGAACAAACACCTGAACAAACACCTGAACAAACACCTGAACAAACACCTGAACAAACATCTGAACAAACACCTGAACAAACACCTGAACAAACATCTGAACAAACACCTGAACAAACACCTGAACAAACACCTGAACAAACACCTGAACAAACACCTGAACAAACACCTGAACAAACACCTGAACAAACACCTGAACAAACACCTGAACAAACACCTGAACAAACATCTGAACAAACACCTGAACAAACACCTGAACAAACACCTGAACAAACACCTGAACAAACACCTGAACAAACACCTGAACAAACATCTGAACAAACACCTGAACAAACACCTGAACAAACACCTGAACAAACACCTGAACAAACATCTGAACAAACACCTGAACAAACACCTGAACAAACATCTGAACAAACACCTGAACAAACACCTGAACATCTGAACAAACACCTGAACAAACACCTGAACAAACACCTGAACAAACATCTGAACAAACACCTGAACAAACACCTGAACAAACATCTGAACAAACACCTGAACAAACACCTGAACAAACACCTGAACAAACACCTGAACAAACACCTGAACAAACACCTGAACAAACACCTGAACAAACACCTGAACAAACACCTGAACAAACACCTGAACAAACACCTGAACAAACACCTGAACAAACACCTGAACAAACACCTGAACACACACCTGAACAAACACCTGAACAAACACCTGAACAAACACCTGAACACACACCTGAACAAACACCTGAACAAACACCTGAACATCTAAGGAGCGTGCACACAGGAGCGTGCACACAGGAGCGTGCACACAGGAGCGTGCACACAGGAGCGTGCACACAGGAGCGCGCACACAGGAGCGCGCACACAGGAGCGCGCACACAGGAGCGCGCACACAGGAGCGCGCACACAGGAGCGCGCACACAGGAGCGCGCACACAGGAGCGCGCACACAGGAGCGCGCACACAGGAGTGTGCATGTGGCCTTGTTGTAAATCTAAATCTGTCCTTCCTCATTGTCTGTTCTGAGCTCAGTGGCTCCTATTGTTCAGCTGTTACCGACGGCAACAGCTGCAAATACTGCGAATACCACTACTGCAGTACTGCGAATACCACTACTGCAGTACTGCGAATACCACTACTGCAGTACTGCGAATACCACTACTGCAGTACTGCGAATACCACTACTGCAGTACTGCGAATACCACTACTGCAGTACTGCGAATACCACTACTGCAGTACTGCGAATACCACTACTGCAGTACTGCGAATACCACTACTGCAGTACTGCGAGATACCACTACTGCAGTACTGCGGTACCAGTACTGCGAATACCACTACTGCAGTACTCGCGAATACCACTACCTGCAAATACCGCGAATACCACTACCGCAGCACTGCGCATACCACTACCGCAACATGCGACCACCACTACTGCAGTACTGCGAATACCACTACTGCAGTACTGCGAATACCACTACTGCAAATACTGCGAATACCACTACTGCAGTACTGCGAATACCACTACTGCAGTACTGCGAATACCACTACTGCAGTACTGCGAATACCACTACTGCAGTACTGCGAATACCACTACTGCAGTACTGCGAATACCACTACTGCAGTACTGCGAATACCACTACTGCAGTACTGCAGTAGTACTGCAGTAGTACTAGAAGAATACTCCAGACACTTATGAAACACAAATCCTCTTTATCGTGTAAAAAAAACATTAGAACCAAATCCCGAGCGTAAATGAACCGAGCGCCGTTTTCTTCACAAACCTTCAGACTGTGAAATGTCACGATTGAGTCGAACTTTACGCTTCATGTTCAGAGAAAACGATTTTTCGCCTAAATCTTCACAGAAAATGTTGAAAATCCAAACAGATCCGAGCTCAGAGGCACAGACACGTTCATGAGGGAAACGCAGAACAAACAGGAGGAAGTTCTGTGTAAATGTGCAGGAGATTTAAACCTCTGTGTCAAAGTGGAAATGTTGAACTCTGAGCAGAGACGTGAGCTCTGCTGTTTGCTCTGTTTTTATGAATGAGCTGGAGTCAGACGAGGCTGAAGACAGAACAAGCTTCAGCTTCAGCTTCAGCTTCAGCCTCAGCCTCAGCCTCAGCCTCAGCCTCAGCCTCAGCCTCAGCCTCAGCCTCAGCCTCAGCTTCAGCCTCAGCCTCAGCCTCAGCCTCAGCCTCAGCCTCAGCCTCAGCTTCAGCTTCAGCCTCAGCCTCAGCCTCAGCCTCAGCCTCAGCCTCAGCCTCAGCCTCAGCTTCAGCTTCAGCCTCAGCCTCAGCCTCAGCTTCAGCCTCAGCCTCAGCCTCAGCCTCAGCCTCAGCCTCAGCCTCAGCTTCAGCTTCAGCTTCAGCCTCAGCCTCAGCCTCAGCCTCAGCCTCAGCCTCAGCCTCAGCTTCAGCCTCAGCCTCAGCCTCAGCCTCAGCTTCAGCCTCAGCCTCAGCTTCAGCCTCAGCTTCAGCCTCAGCCTCAGCCTCAGCCTCAGCCTCAGCTTCAGCCTCAGCCTCAGCCTCAGCCTCAGCCTCAGCCTCAGCCTCAGCCTCAGCCTCAGCCTCAGCCTCAGCTTCAGCCTCAGCCTCAGCCTCAGCCTCAGCCTCAGCCTCAGCCTCAGCCTCAGCCTCAGCTTCAGCCTCAGCCTCAGCCTCAGCCTCAGCCTCAGCCTCAGCCTCAGCCTCAGCCTCAGCCTCAGCCTCAGCTTCAGCCTCAGCTTCAGCTTCAGCCTCAGCCTCAGCCTCAGCCTCAGCCTCAGCCTCAGCCTCAGCCTCAGCCTCAGCCTCAGCCTCAGCTTCAGCCTCAGCCTCAGCCTCAGCCTCAGCCTCAGCCTCAGCCTCAGCCTCAGCCTCAGCCTCAGCCTCAGCCTCAGCCTCAGCTTCAGCCTCAGCCTCAGCCTCAGCCTCAGCCTCAGCTTCAGCTTCAGCCTCAGCCTCAGCCTCAGCCTCAGCTTCAGCTTCAGCTTCAGCCTCAGCCTCAGCCTCAGCCTCAGCTTCAGCTTCAGCCTCAGCCTCAGCCTCAGCCTCAGCCTCAGCCTCAGCCTCAGCCTCAGCCTCAGCCTCAGCTTCAGCCTCAGCCTCAGCCTCAGCCTCAGCCTCAGCCTCAGCCTCAGCCTCAGCTTCAGCTTCAGCTTCAGCTTCAGCCTCAGCCTCAGCCTCAGCCTCAGCCTCAGCCTCAGCTTCAGCTTCAGCCGACACTTTTTCAGTCTGTGTGAGATTCGTTTCTTGCTGCTGCTGTCAGACTCGGGCTCGTGTGCACCTCATTACTGTCGTTTGTAACTTTTAACTATTAACTTATTTATTTTATTGCAAATGTATTTATTTATGTAGATTTTTTAATTGGTTCTTAGATTTGTGTTTCTTGTTTAATGTTTACGCGACTGGACAACTTGAATTTCTCCTCACGGGGATGAATAAAGTCTGACTCTGTGACTGCGAAATATGAATTTAGCTGCGACAGAAACAAACTACTGCCTGAGGAGCACATGAAGCACGACTGCAGCCTCCTCTGTCCAAGCCTGAGGAGCACATGAAGCACGACTCCAGCCTCCTCTGTCCAAGCCTGAGGAGCACATGAAGCACGACTCCAGCCTCCTCTGTCCAAGCCTGAGGAGCACATGAAGCACGACTGCAGCCTCCTCTGTCCAAGCCTGAGGAGCACATGAAGCACGACTCCAGCCTCCTCTGTCCAAGCCTGAGGAGCACATGAAGCACGACTGCAGCCTCCTCTGTCCAAGCCTGAGGAGCACATGAAGCACGACTCCAGCCTCCTCTGTCCAAGCCTGAGGAGCACATGAAGCACGACTGCAGCCTCCTCTGTCCAAGCCTGAGGAGCACATGAAGCACGACTGCAGCCTCCTCTGTCCAAGCCTGAGGAGCACATGAAGCACGACTGCAGCCTCCTCTGTCCAAGCCTCAGTCTCACACTTTCATCCACATGTTTGACTGTTTCATCTGCAAAGCTCCAGACGCTCTGCTCCACCCTGTGATGTCATCAAGTGAACAGCTCCTTTAGTTCAGTGGAGATCGGCGACTCCGGGACTGAAACGATCCCGGTGATTCTAGTGAAGGTGTGTGGAGTTTAAAAACACAGTGGAGCACTTCCTGTATCACCGCACGATGACATCACCAGGTGGAGCAGAGTGTTTTCAGTCTGAGAGAAGAACTCGTGCTAAATGTGCAGGTTTGAGTGAAACATGAGAATGAAACAAACACGACTCCAGGAAACGACATCAGAGCAGCAGAGGATTATGGGACATGGAGTCTCAGGATAAACTACATCAGAGCAGAGTCAGGAGGGAAGTGTCTTGCCCAAGAACACAACCACAGCACACTCCTCCTCTCCTCCTTCTCTCCTCCTCCTCCTCCTCCTTTCCTCTCCTCCTCCTCATCTCCTCATCCTCTCCCCTCCTCTCCTTTCCTCCTCTCCTTTCCTCCTCTCCTTTCCTCCTCTCCTTTCCTCTCCTCCTCCTCATCTCCTCATCCTCTCTCCTCCTCTCCTTTCCTCCTCTCCTCTCCTTTCCTCCTCTCCTCCTCTCCTTTCCTCCTTTCCTCTCCTCCTCCTGTAGTTCGTACCTTGTGAGATGCTGGTCGGGATCTGGACCAAGAAGAAGAGAAGAGCAGCTCCGAAAATCATCATGAAAATCAGGACTGAAGCAGGTCTGAAGCGGGTCTGAAGCGGGACTGAAGCGGGACTGAAGCAGGACTTAATCCGGACTGAAGCGGGTCTGAAGCGGGTCTGAAGCGGGACTGAAGCGGGACTGAAGCGGGACTGAAGCGGGACTGAAGCGGGACTGAAGCAGGTCTGAAGCGGGTCTGAAGCGGGTCTGAAGCGGGTCTGAAGCGGGTCTGAAGCGGGTCTGAAGCGGGTCTGAAGTGGGTCTGAAGCGGGACTGAAGCGGGACTGAAGCAGGACTTAATCCGGATTGAAGCGGGTCTGAAGCGGGACTGAAGCGGGTCTGAAGCGGGACTGAAGCGGGACTTAATCCGGACTGAAGCGGGACTGAAGCGGGTCTGAAGCGGGACTGAAGCGGGACTGAAGCGGGTCTGAAGCGGGACTGAAGCGGGACTGAAGCGGGACTGAAGCGGGTCTGAAGCGGGACTGAAGCGGGACTGAAGCGGGTCTGAAGCGGGACTGAAGCGGGACTGAAGCGGGACTGAAGCGGGACTGAAGCGGGTCTGAAGCGGGACTGAAGCGGGTCTGAAGTGGGACTGAAGCGGGTCTGAAGTGGGACTGAAGCGGGTCTGAAGCGGGACTGAAGCGGGTCTGAAGCGGGACTGAAGCAGGACTGAAGCGGGACTGAAGCGGGACTGAAGCAGGACTGAAGCGGGACTGAAGCGGGACTGAAGCGGGACTGAAGCAGGACTGAAGCGGGACTGAAGCGGGACTGAAGCGGGACTGAAGCGGGACTGAAGCGGGACTGAAGCGGGACTGAAGCGGGACTGAAGCGGGTCTGAAGCGGGTCTGAAGCGGGTTTGAAGCGGGACTGAAGTGGGACTGAAGCAGGACTTAATCCGGACTGAAGCGGGACTGAAGCGGGACTGAAGCAGGACTTAATCCGGACTGAAGCGGGTCTGAAGCGGGTCTGAAGCAGGACTTAATCCGGACTGAAGCAGGTCTGAAGCGGGTCTGAAGCGGGACTGAAGCGGGACTGAAGCGGGACTGAAGCAGGACTTAATCCGGACTGAAGCAGGTCTGAAGCGGGTCTGAAGCGGGTCTGAAGCGGGTCTGAAGCGGGTCTGAAGCGGGTTTGAAGCGGGACTGAAGTGGGACTGAAGCAGGACTTAATCCGGACTGAAGCGGGACTGAAGCGGGTCTGAAGCGGGACTGAAGCAGGACTTAATCCGGACTGAAGCGGGTCTGAAGCGGGTCTGAAGCGGGTCTGAAGCAGGACTTAATCCGGACTGAAGCGGGTCTGAAGCGGGTCTGAAGCAGGATTTAATCCGGACTGAAGCGGGTCTGAAGCGGGTCTGAAGCGGGTCTGAAGCGGGTCTGAAGCGGGACTTAATCTGGATTGAAGCAGGACTTAATCCGGATTGAAGCGGGTCTGAAGCGGGTCTGAAGCGGGTCTGAAGCGGGACTTAATCTGGATTGAAGCAGGACTTAATCCGGATTGAAGCGGGTCTGAAGCGGGTCTGAAGCGGGTCTGAAGCGGGACTTAATCCGGACTGAAGCAGGACTTAATCCGGTCTGAAGCGGGACTGAAGTGGGACTGAAGCAGGACTTAATCCGGACTGAAGCGGGACTGAAGCGGGTCTGAAGCGGGACTGAAGCGGGACTGAAGCGGGTCTGAAGCGGGACTTAATCCGGACTGAAGCAGGACTGAAGCAGGACTTAATCCGGACTGAAGCAGGACTGAAGCAGGACTTAATCCGGACTGAAGCGGGTCTGAAGCGGGTCTGAAGCGGGTCTGAAGCGGGACTTAATCTGGATTGAAGCAGGACTTAATCCGGATTGAAGCGGGTCTGAAGCGGGTCTGAAGCGGGACTGAAGCGGGTCTGAAGCGGGTCTGAAGCGGGACTTAATCCGGACTGAAGCAGGACTTAATCCGGACTGAAGCGGGTCTGAAGCGGGACTGAAGCATGTCTGGCTGTGACAATAGAGGAACAGATGAACAGAGGAGGAGGAGCAGACAGGAGCCGACTCGCCCGACCCCACTGTGCATTCCACAGAGAGAGAGAGGAGAGGAGGGGAGAGAAGGAGAGGAGAGAAGGAGGGAAGGAGAGGAGAGAAGGAGGGAAGGAGAGGAGGGAAAGAGGAGAGAAGGAGGAGAGGAGAGGAGGGGAGAGAAGGAGGGAAGGAGAGGAGGGAAGGAGGGAAGGAGAGGAGGGAAAGAGAGGAGAGAAGGAGGAGAGGAGAGGAGGGGAAAGAAGGAGGGAAGGAGAGGAGGGAAAGAGAGGAGGGAAGGAGGGGAGAGAAGGAGAGGAGAGAAGGAGGAGAGGAGGGGAGAGAAGGAGTGAGCAGAAAAGGAAGAGATGGAGGGAGAGACTAAGACCTCGCTGTTCTCAATCCTCTAGAGGAAACAATGTGAAAATGAAGTGAGAAAATCAACAAGACCCATCAACACCAGGACTAAACCAGGACTAAACCAGGACTAAACCAGGACTAAACCAGGACTAAACCAGGACTAAACCAGGTCTAAACCAGGTCTAAACCAGGTCTAAACCAGGACTAAACCAGGACTAAACCAGGACTAAACCAGGACTAAACCAGGTCTAAACCAGGTCTAAACCAGGACTAAACCAGGACTAAACCAGGACTAAACCAGGACTAAACCAGGACTAAACCAGGTCTAAACCAGGACTAAACCAGGACTAAAGAGGACCCTGAGGCTCTGGTATTTTGGAGATAAAGTTGGAGGTGAAATCTGATCTGGACAAGACAGTGTCCAGCTGCTGCTGCCGCTGTGGAGCTGGAGAGACTGTGGGGCCATGTATATGTGTATGTGTGTATGTGTATGTGTGTATGTGTGTATGTGTGTATGTGTGTATATATGTATGTGTGTATGTGTGTATATGTGTATGTGTGTATGTATGTATGTGTGTATGTGTGTATATGTGTATGTGTGTATGTGTATGTGTGTATGTGTGTATATATGTATGTGTGTATGTGTGTATATGTGTATGTGTGTATGTATGTATGTGTGTATGTGTGTATGTGTATATGTATGTGTGTATATGTGTATGTGTGTATATGTGTATGTGTGTATGTGTATGTGTGTATGTGTGTATATATGTATGTGTGTATGTGTGTATATGTGTATGTGTGTATGTGTGTATGTGTGTATATGTGTAAATGTATGTGTGTATATGTGTATGTGTGTATATGTGTATATGTGTATGTGTGTATGTGTGTATGTGTGTATGTGTGTGTATATGTGTATGTGTGTATATGTGTATGTGTGTATATGTGTATGTGTGTATATGTGTATGTGTGTATATGTATGTGTATGTGTGTATGTGTGTATGTGTGTATATGTGTATGTGTGTATGTGTATGTGTGTATGTGTGTATATATGTATGTGTGTATGTGTGTATATATGTATGTGTGTATGTGTGTATGTGTATGTGTGTATGTGTGTATATATGTATGTGTGTATGTGTGTATATATGTATGTGTGTATGTGTGTATGTGATGTGTGTATGTGTGTATGTGTATGTGTGTATGTGTGTATGTGTGTATATGTGTATGTGTGTATATGTGTATGTGTGTATGTGTGTATGTGTGTATGTGTGTTTGTGTATGTGTGTATGTGTGTATGTGTATGTGTGTATGTGTATGTGTGTATGTGTGTATGTGTATGTGTGTATGTGTATGTGTGT
>CM068354.1:42495423-42540423 GCA_034769755.1 Odontamblyopus lacepedii | reverse complement strand
TATATGTGTACATGTGTATATATGTGTGTATATGTATATGTGTACATGTGCATATATATGTGTATATGTATATATGTGTACATGTGTATATATGTGTGTATATGTATATGTATATATGTGTATATATATGTGTATATGTATATATATGTGTACATGTGTATATATGTGTATATGTATATGTGTACATATATGTGCATATATATATGTGTGTACATGTGTATATATGTGTGTATATGTGTACATGTGCATATATATATGTGTATATGTATATATGTGTATATGTGTATATATGTGTATATGTATATATGTGTATATGTGTATATATGTGTATATGTGTATATATGTGTATATGTGTACATGTGCATATATATATGTGTATATGTATATATGTGTATATATGTGTATCTGTATACATGTTGAATGCTGCACTTTAACTCACAAACTACTCAATCCTTTTCATCCTATTCCTGCTCACACATGTATATAGTCACAAATATGTCACTGATGTAAATAATTACCAGAGAGAGCGATTTTATCTGTTATCTTATTGTATTTAGCTTATTTTGTAACTTGTTTGATGTACAGGCTCTTGTTCGATGTACAGGCTCTTGTTCGATGTACAGGCTCTTGTTCGATGTACATGCTCTTGTTCGATGTACAGGCTCTTGTTCGATGTACATGCTCTTGTTTGATGTACATGCTCTTGTTTGATGTACATGCTCTTGTTCGATGTACATGCTCTTGTTCGATGTACAGGCTCTTGTTCGATGTACATGCTCTTGTTTGATGTACATGCTCTTGTTCGATGTACATGCTCTTGTTTGATGTACATGCTCTTGTTTGATGTACATGCTCTTGTTCGATGTACATGCTCTTGTTCGATGTACATGCTCTTGTTCGATGTACAGGCTCTTGTTCGATGTACATGCTCTTGTTTGATGTACATGCTCTTGTTCGATGTACATGCTCTTGTTCGATGTACAGGCTCTTGTTCGATGTACATGCTCTTGTTCGATGTACAGGCTCTTGTTCGATGTACAGGCTCTTGTTTGATGTACATGCTCTTGTTTGATGTACATGCTCTTGTTCGATGTACATGCTCTTGTTCGATGTACATGCTCTTGTTTGATGTACATGCTCTTGTTCGATGTACATGCTCTTGTTTGATGTACATGCTCTTGTTTGATGTACAGGCTCTTGTTTGATGTACAGGCTCTTGTTTGATGTACAGGCTCTTGTTTGATGTACAGGCTCTTGTTTGATGTACATGCTCTTGTTTGATGTACATGCTCTTGTTCGATGTACATGCTCTTGTTCGATGTACAGGCTCTTGTTTGATGTACAGGCTCTTGTTTGATGTACATGCTCTTGTTCGATGTACATGCTCTTGTTCGATGTACATGCTCTTGTTCGATGTACATGCTCTTGTTTGATGTACATGCTCTTGTTCGATGTACATGCTCTTGTTCGATGTACATGCTCTTGTTTGATGTACATGCTCTTGTTCGATGTACATGCTCTTGTTTGATGTACGTGCTCTTGTTCGATGTACATGCTCTTGTTCGATGTACATGCTCTTGTTCGATGTACATGCTCTTGTTTGATGTACAGGCTCTTGTTCGATGTACAGGCTCTTGTTTGATGTACAGGCTCTTGTTTGATGTACAGGCTCTTGTTTGATGTACAGGCTCTTGTTTGATGTACAGGCTCTTGTTCGATGTACAGGCTCTTGTTTGATGTACAGGCTCTTGTTTGATGTACAGGCTCTTGTTTGATGTACAGGCTCTTGTTTGATGTACAGGCTCTTGTTTGATGTACAGGCTCTTGTTTGATGTACAGGCTCTTGTTCGATGTACATGCTCTTGTTCGATGTACATGCTCTTGTTTGATGTACAGGCTCTTGTTTGATGTACAGGCTCTTGTTCGATGTACATGCTCTTGTTCGATGTACATGCTCTTGTTCGATGTACATGCTCTTGTTTGATGTACAGGCTCTTGTTTGATGTACAGGCTCTTGTTTGATGTACATGCTCTTGTTTGATGTACAGGCTCTTGGTCGGTTGCATCTGTAACGAAGAAAATTTCCCCTCGGGGATGAATAAAAGTAATTCTGATTCTGATGTGTATATATGTGTATGTATATGTGTATATATATATGTGTGTATATGCATATATATGTATATGTGTATATGCATATATATGTATATGTGTACATGTGTATATATGTGTATATGTGTACATGTGTATATATGTGTATATATATATGTGTGTATATGCATATATATGTATATGTGTATATGCATATATATGTATATGTGTACATGTGTATATATGTGTATATGTGTACATGTGTATATACAGTATGTGTATATGTGTATATATATGTGTATATGTGTACATGTGTATATATGTGTATATATATGTGTATATGTGTACATGTGTATATATGTGTATATGTGTACATGTGTATGTATATGTGTATATGTGTATATGTGTACATGTATATATGTGTACATGTGTATATATGTGTACATGTGTATATATGTGTATATATATATGTGTGTATATGCATATATGTATATGTGTGTATATGCATATATATGTATATGTGTACATGTGACTTCACTTCACAGTGACGTCACTCTGGGGGTGCTCTACATTTATCTCTATTGCAGAATGTTCAGCAGTTACCATGGAGACACAAAACCCTGTCAGGTGAGAGTGACGCACTGAAAACTGTGGGCTAATGTTAATGCTGATGCTAGTGCTAATGCTAGCGCTAGTCCTGATGCTAGTGCTAATCCTGAAGCTAGTGCTAATGCTAATCCTGATGCTAGTGCTAATCCTGAAGCTAGTGCTAATGCTAGCGCTGTCCTGTGGCTATGCTGTTCTCAGGGGGACGTGCTTCACAGCTCAGATCCTCTGGTCTCATCAGCTCTTTCTGCTCTGAGCCTCAGACAGAGCAGTGCCTCCTGTTAGCATCATGCCCCGGAAAGGAGGAAACCTTCAGAAGAACAGACTCCGGCACAAGAGCAGCTCCGTTTATTCACACAGGAATCAAACCAGCAACCTGCAAATCCTGCTCCAGAGAACGCCCCACAGTCCGGGTTCAGTCCGGGTTTAGTCCGGGTTTGGTCCTGGTTCAGTCCTGGTTTAGTCCAGGTTCGGTCCTGTTTTAGTCCCGGTTTAGTCCGGGTTTAGTCCGGGTTTGGTCCTGTTTTAGTCCAGGTTCGGTCCTGTTTTAGTCCAGGTTTAGTCCGGGTTTAGTCCGGGTTTGGTCCTGTTTTAGTCCAGGTTTAGTCCGGGTTTAGTCCGGGTTCGGTCCTGGTTCAGTCCGGGTTCAGTCCGGGTTTAGTCCGGGTTCGGTCCTGGTTCAGTCCGGGTTCAGTCCTGGTTCAGTCCGGGTTTAGTCCGGGTTCGGTCCTGGTTCAGTCCTGGTTTAGTCCAGGTTCGGTCCTGTTTTAGTCCAGGTTTAGTCCGGGTTTAGTCCGGGTTTGGTCCTGTTTTAGTCCAGGTTTAGTCCGGGTTTAGTCCGGGTTTGGTCCTGTTTTAGTCCAGGTTTAGTCCGGGTTTGGTCCTGGTTCAGTCCGGGTTCAGTCCGGGTTCAGTCCTGGTTCAGTCCTGGTTCAGTCCGGGTTTAGTCCGGGTTTAGTCCGGGTTCGGTCCTGGTTCAGTCCTGGTTTAGTCCAGGTTCGGTCCTGTTTTAGTCCAGGTTTAGTCCGGGTTTAGTCCGGGTTTGGTCCTGTTTTAGTCCAGGTTTAGTCCGGGTTTAGTCCTGGTTCGGTCCTGGTTCAGTCCGGGTTCAGTCCGGGTTCAGTCCTGGTTCAGTCCGGGTTTAGTCCGGGTTCGGTCCTGGTTCAGTCCGGGTTCAGTCCTGGTTCAGTCCGGGTTTAGTCCGGGTTCGGTCCTGGTTCAGTCCGGGTTCGGTCCGGGGTCTGGAGTCCGATTCCTGGACCTTGAGGAGCAGGTTTGAGCGGGAGGGCATCTGGGTTAGTCAGAAATTGACTGAAAAAACTCTAGATAAAAATATTATTTCATTTGAACAAAAAATTTAAACAAATCTGAGAAACAAGAAACACAAATACACAAAACTTCTGCTCCAAACAAGAAAAAACCAAAAACCAAATGAATTTGGCTCAAAAATAAAATCAGAACTTTTCAGTGTTTGACTTAAAGTCCAGAGTTAGTCCAGGTCCTGGGTCTAGACCGGGTCTAGACCGGGTCTAGACCTGGGACAGGTCCAGCTTGGCCACATAGGGCGAGCGGAAGGAGCCGATGTAGAGGCTGCCGTCGTGCTCATGAGCCTCGCTCACGTACGCCGCCACCTCCCCGCCCGGGTCGTGGAAACTGCGCACGCACACGCCGCCATCTTGGATCTCTGCCACCAGACTGTACCGAGGAACGAGGCCCAGCAGGACCTCCTGAGACAGGACCTGAGGACAGACCAAGACCAGGACTAAAACCAGGACTGAACCAGGACTGAACCAGGGCTGAACCAGGACTGAACCAGGACTGAACCAGGACTGAACCAGGACTGAACCAGGATTAAACCAGGACTGAACCAGGACTGAACCAGGACTGAACCAGGACTGAACCAGGACTGAACCAGGACTAAACTGCTCTGTTTGTAAAATGTGCTATATAAATAAAGTGGATTTGGATTTGGTCTAAACCCGGTCTCGGTTTGGTACCTTGAAGATGAGCTTCTTGATCCAGGGTCTCTGCGACAGAAAGTCCAACATGGAGAATCCGGGACTGGGTCTGACCGAGGACATGGCCACCCACAGGCCGCCACTGGAACTGCGCCGCACGTTATCAGGAAAACCCGGAAGGTTTTCCACAAACGTCTCCATCCCGCCTTTGTTCAGGCCTGCCACGTGGATCCTGAGGAGAGCCAGACCTGTCTGAGCCGGGCTAGACCTGGTCTAGACCTGGTCCAAACCAGTCCAAACCAGTCTGGACCCAGTGTAAACCCGATCTAGACCCGGTCATACCTGCGGATCCGGGCCATGGTGGTTTCAGACACCAGCACAGACTCCTCGTCCGGAAGAAGCTGGAGACCGTTTGGAAACCGGAGCCGATCCATCAGAACCGAGACCTCCCCAGAGTCCACGTCCAACTCCAGAACCCTAAGACCAGAGACCGAATCAGAGACCAGAGACCAGGTCTGGGATCAGAGACCGGGTCAGGACCGGGTCAGGTCTGGGATCAGAGACCGGGTCAGGACCGGGTCAGGACCGGGTCAGAACCGGGTCAGGACCGGGTCAGGACCGGGTCAGGTCCGGGTCAGGACCGGGTCAGGTCCGGGTCTGGGGTTGTGGTGTTTGTCTCGTGTAAAGAAACACTTAAATATGAAAATTGTGATTTGTCCAAATCACAAGTTAGTAGTAATAGTATATACTGTAGTACTCTGTAGTCCTCTGTAGTCCTCTGTAGTCCTCTGTAGTACTCTGTAGTACTCTGTAGTCCTCTGTAGTCCTCTGTAGTCCTCTGTAGTCCTCTGTAGTCCTCTGTAATTCTCTGTAGTCCTCTGTAGTCCTCTGTAGTCCTCTGTAGTCCTCTGTAGTCCTCTGTAATTCTCTGTAGTCCTCTGTAGTCCTCTGTAGTCCTCTGTAATTCTCTGTAGTACTCTGTAGTCCTCTGTAGTCCTCTGTAGTCCTCTGTAGTCCTCTGTAATTCTCTGTAGTCCTCTGTAGTCCTCTGTAGTCCTCTGTAGTCCTCTGTAGTCCTCTGTAGTCCTCTGTAGTCCTCTGTAGTACTCTGTAGTCCTCTGTAGTCCTCTGTAGTCCTCTGTAGTCCTCTGTAGTCCTCTGTAGTCCTCTGTAGTCCTCTGTAGTCCTCTGTAGTACTCTGTAGTCCTCTGTAGTACTCTGTAGTCCTCTGTAGTCCTCTGTAGTCCTCTGTAGTCCTCTGTAGTACTCTGTAGTACTCTGTAGTCCTCTGTAGTCCTCTGTAGTCCTCTGTAGTCCTCTGTAGTACTCTGTAGTCCTCTGTAGTCCTCTGTAGTCCTCTGTAGTCCTCTGTAGTCCTCTGTAGTACTCTGTAGTCCTCTGTAGTACTCTGTAGTCCTCTGTAGTACTCTGTAGTCCTCTGTAGTCCTCTGTAGTCCTCTGTAGTCCTCTGTAGTACTCTGTAGTCCTCTGTAGTCCTCTGTAGTCCTCTGTAGTACTCTGTAGTCCTCTGTAGTCCTCTGTAGTACTCTGTAGTCCTCTGTAGTCCTCTGTAGTCCTCTGTAGTCCTCTGTAGTCCTCTGTAGTACTCTGTAGTACTCTGTAGTCCTCTGTAGTCCTCTGTAGTCCTCTGTAGTCCTCTGTAGTCCTCTGTAGTACTCTGTAGTCCTCTGTAGTCCTCTGTAGTCCTCTGTAGTCCTCTGTAGTACTCTGTAGTCCTCTGTAGTCCTCTGTAGTCCTCTGTAGTCCTCTGTAGTACTCTGTAGTACTCTGTAGTCCTCTGTAGTCCTCTGTAGTCCTCTGTAGTCCTCTGTAGTACTCTGTAGTCCTCTGTAGTCCTCTGTAGTCCTCTGTAGTCCTCTGTAGTACTCTGTAGTACTCTGTAGTCCTCTGTAGTACTCTGTAGTACTCTGTAGTACGCTGTAGTCTGGCTATTCAGCTATAATCTGGTACAGTGCACCTCTGTCTTTTGATTTAATGTTTCTGTGCATTGTCCCTCAAGAGAAGAGAAGAGAAGAGAAGGGAGAGGAGAGGGGAGGAGAGAGGAGGAGAGGAGGAGAGGAGAGGAGAGGAGAGAGGAGAGGAGAGGAGAGAGGAGAGGAGACTATACTCTCGTACCGTCCGTCGTCCGTCGCCTCCATCACCAGGTGCAGGAAGTGTCGGCGCTGCCACCTGGAGGAGCTGGAGGTGAAGTACACGCGCCGTCCGTCCCTCGTCACGTCCAGGTCGTTTATAAAGCCCAGGCTCCGCCCCCCGACCATCTGCCCGCCCACCACCAGACGCTCCGCCTCCCCTGCAACACGACCATAAAAGGACACGACCGTAACAGGACACGACCGTAACAGGACACGACCGTAACAGGACACGACCGTAAAAGGACACGACCGTGACAGGACACGACCGTGACAGGACACGACCGTGACAGGACACGACCGTGACAGGACACGACCGTGAAAGGACACGACCGAGAAAGGACACGACCGTAAAAGGACACGACCGTGACAGGACACGACCGTGACAGGACACGACCGTGAAAGGACACGACCGTGACAGGACACGACCGTAAAAGGACACGACCGTGACAGGACACGACCGTAACAGGACACGACCGTAACAGGACACGACCGTAACAGGACACGACCGTAACAGGACACGACCGTGAAACGACTCGACCGTAACAGGACACGCATCGACCGTGACAGGACACGACCGTGACAGGACACGACCGTGACAGGACACGACCGTGACAGGACACGACCGTAACAGGACACGACCGTGACAGGACACGACCGTGACAGGACACGACCGTGACAGGACACGACCGTAACAGGACACGACCGTAACAGGACACGACCGTGACAGGACACGACCGTGACAGGACACGACCGTGACAGGACACGACCGTGACAGGACACGACCGTGACAGGACACGACCGTGACAGGACACGACCGTGACAGGACACGACCGTGAAAGGACACGACCGTAACAGGACACGACCGTAAAAGGACACGACCGTGACAGGACACGACCGTGACAGGACACGACCGTGACAGGACACGACCGTGACAGGACACGACCGTGAAAGGACACGACCGTGAAAGGACACGACCGTAAAAGGACACGACCGTGACAGGACACGACCGTGACAGGACACGACCGTGACAGGACACGACCGTGACAGGACACGACCGTGACAGGACACGACCGTGAAAGGACACGACCGTGACAGGACACGACCGTAAAAGGACACGACCGTAAAAGGACACGACCGTAAAAGGACACGACCATGACAGGACACGACCGTGACAGGACACGACCGTGACAGGACACGATCTCGTGACAGGACACGACCGTGACAGGACACGACCGTGAAAGGACACGACCGTGAAAGGACCACGACCGTGAAAGGACCACGACCGTAACAGGACCACGGCCGTGACAGGACCACGACCGTAACAGGACCACGACCGTAACAGGACCACGCACCGTGAAAGGACACGACCGTAACAGGACACGACCGTAACAGGACACGACCGTAACAGGACACGACCGTAACAGGACACGACCGTAACAGGACACGACCGTGAAAGGACACGACCGTGACAGGACACGACCGTGACAGGACACGACCGTGACAGGACACGACCGTGACAGGACACGACCGTGACAGGACACGACCGTAACAGGACACGACCGTAACAGGACACGACCGTAACAGGACACGACCGTAACAGGACACGACCGTGAAAGGACACGACCGTAACAGGACACGACCGTAACAGGACACGACCGTAACAGGACACGACCGTGAAAGGACACGACCGTGAAAGGACACGACCGTGAAAGGACACGACCGTGAAAGGACACGACCGAGACAGGACACCACAGAGACAGGACACGACCGTGACAGGACACGACCGTGACAGGACACGACCGTAACAGGACACGACCGTAACAGGACACGACCGTAAAAGGACACGACCGTAAAAGGACACGACCGTGAAAGGACACGACCGTAACAGGACACGACCGTAACAGGACACGACCGTAACAGGACACGACCGTAACAGGACACGACCGTAACAGGACACGACCGTAACAGGACACGACCGTAAAAGGACACGACCGTAACAGGACACGACCGTAACAGGACACGACCGTAAAAGGACACGACCGTAAAAGGACACGACCGTGAAAGGACACGACCGTAAAAGGACACGAACATGAAAGGACACGACCGTAACAGGACACGACCGTAACAGGACACGACCGTAAAAGGACACGACCGTAAAAGGACACGACCGTAACAGGACACGACCGTAACAGGACACGACCGTAACAGGAAACGACCGTAAAAGGACCACGACCGTAACAGGACCACGACCGTAACAGGACCACGACCGTAAAGGACACGACCGTAAAAGGACACGACCGTAACAGGACCACGACCGTAACAGGACCACGACCGTAACAGGACCACGACCGTGAAAGGACCACGACCGTAACAGGACCACGACCGTAACAGGACCACGACCGTAACAGGACCACGACCGTGAAAGGACCACGACCGTAACAGGACCACGACCGTGAAAGGACCACGACCGTAACAGGACCACGACCGTGAAAGGACCACGCCCGTAACAGGACACGACCGTAACAGGACACGACCGTAACAGGACACGACCGTAACAGGACCACGACCGTAACAGGACCACGACCGTAACAGGACACGACCATAAAGGACCACGACCGTGACAGGACACGACCGTAACAGGACCACGACCGTAACAGGACACGACCGTGAAAGGACCACGACCGTGAAAGGACCACGGCCGTAACAGGACCACGACCGTAACAGGACCACGACCGTAACAGGACCACGACCGTAACAGGACCACGACCGTAACAGGACCACGACCGTAACAGGACACGACCGTAACAGGACACGGCCGTAACAGGACCACGACCGTAACAGGACCACGACCGTAACAGGACACGACCGTAACAGGACCACGACCGTAACAGGACCACGACCGTAAAAGGACACGACCGTAAAAGGACACGACCGTAACAGGACACGACCGTAACAGGACACGACCGTGAAAGGACACGACCGTAACAGGACACGACCGTGAAAGGACACGACCGTAACAGGACACGACCGTGAAAGGACACGACCGTAACAGGACACGACCGTAACAGGACACGACCGTAACAGGACACGACCGTAACAGGACACGACCGTAACAGGACACGACCGTAAAAGGACACGACCGTGAAGGGACACGACCGTAACAGGACACGACCGTAACAGGACACGACCGTAAAAGGACACGACCGTAAAAGGACACGACCGTAAAAGGACACGAACATGAAAGGACACGACCGTAACAGGACACGACCGTAAAAGGACACGACCGTAAAAGGACACGACCGTAACAGGACACGACCGTAACAGGACACGACCGTAACAGGACACGACCGTAACAGGACAACACCGTAAAAGGACACGACCGTAACAGGACACGACCGTAACAGGACACGACCGTAACAGGACCACGACCGTAAAGGACACGACCGTAACAGGACACGACCGTAACAGGACACGACCGTAAAAGGACACGACCGTAACAGGACACGACCGTAACAGGACACGACCGTAACAGGACACGACCGTAACAGGACACGACCGTAACAGGACACGACCGTAAAAGGACACGACCGTAAAAGGACACGACCGTAACAGGACACGACCGTAACAGGACACGACCGTAAAAGGACACGACCGTAAAAGGACACGACCGTAACAGGACTGAAGACGCCTCAGCGCTCTACAAAGGGGCAGAACCTGGGCAGTAGGGGGCAGCAGTAAGGGGCAGTTGGAGCAGTAGGGGCCAGTTGGGGCAGTTGGAGCAGTAGGGGCCAGTTGGGGCAGTTGGAGCAGTAGGGGCTGTAGGGGCAGCAGTTGGGGCTGTAGGGGCAGTAGGAGGCAGCAGTAGGGGCTGTAGGGGTGGCAGTTGGGGCTGTAGGGGCAGTAGGGGGCAGCAGTTGGGGCTGTAGGGGCAGTTGGGGCAGTAGGAGGCAGCAGTAGGGGCTGTAGGGGCGGCAGTTGGGGCTGTAGGGGCAGTTGGGGCAGTAGGGGGCAGCAGTTGGGGCTGTTGGGGCTGTAGGGGCAGTTGGGGCAGTACCTGTGCTCAGGTGGACTCTGAAGATGCCTAAATAGGCGTCGGCCACAAACAGCGTCCCGTTCGGTCCCACACGAATCCCCAACGGGCGACCGCAGGACGGCTCGTCCTCTGGAGACCCTGGACCGAGACAGACCGGGTTCAGACCGGGTACAGAGCGGGTACAGACCGGGTTCAGACCGGGTACAGAGCGGGTACAGACCGGGTTCAGACCGGGTTCAGACCGGGTACAGACCGGGTACAGACCGGGTACAGACCGGGTTCAGACCGGGTTCAGACCGGGTTCAGACCAGGACTTACCACAGGGCTGTTTGCCGAGTCGTGCCACGGTTTGGATTCGGCGTCCGACCATTTTCACGATTCTTCCATCGGCCGTTCCGCTGTACAGGACATCTGAACCAGACCAGACCGGGGTTAGACCAGAGACCGGACCATGGACCAGAGACCGGACCATGGACCAGAGACCGAACCAGAGACCGAACCAGAGACCAGAGACCGAACCAGAGACCGAACCAGAGACCGGACCAGAGACCGGACCAGAGACCGGACCAGAGACCGGACCAGAGACCAAGTTACTTGGTCTCTGGTCCTGATAACCTCGACCCTTACTTGGGGTATTTGAACCATGAGTATAGTCACCATCTGGGAGTCCTGGTTTAGTCCTGGTTTAGTCCTGGTTTAGTCCTGGTTCAGTCCTGGTTCAGTCCTGGTTCAGTCCTGGTTCAGTCCTGGTTCAGTCCTGGTTTAGTCCTGGTTTAGACCTGGTTCAGTCCTGGTTCAGTCCTGGTTCAGTCCTGGTTCAATCCTGGTTCAGTCCTGGTTTAGTCCTGGTTCAGTCCTGGTTCAGTCCTGGTTCAGTCCTGGTTCAGTCCTGGTTCAGTCCTGGTTTAGTCCTGGTTTAGTCCTGGTTCAGTCCTGGTTCAGTCCTGGTTCAGTCCTGGTTTAGTCCTGGTTTAGTCCTGGTTTAGACCTGGTTTAGACCTGGTTCAGTCCTGGTTCAGTCCTGGTTCAGTCCTGGTTCAGTCCTGGTTCAGTCCTGGTTTAGACCTGGTTCAGTCCTGGTTCAGTCCTGGTTTAGACCTGGTTTAGACCTGGTTTAGTCCTGGTTTAGTCCTGGTTCAGTCCTGGTTCAGTCCTGGTTCAGTCCTGGTTTAGACCTGGTTCAGTCCTGGTTCAGTCCTGGTTCAGTCCTGGTTCAGTCCTGGTTTAGACCTGGTTCAGTCCTGGTTCAGTCCTGGTTCAGTCCTGGTTTAGACCTGGTTTAGTCCTGGTTTAGTCCTGGTTCAGTCCTGGTTCAGTCCTGGTTCAGTCCTGGTTCAGTCCTGGTTTAGACCTGGTTCAGTCCTGGTTCAGTCCTGGTTCAGTCCTGGTTCAGTCCTGGTTTAGTCCTGGTTCAGTCCTGGTTCAGTCCTGGTTCAGTCCTGGTTCAGTCCTGGTTCAGTCCTGGTTTAGTCCTGGTTCAGTCCTGGTTTAGTCCTGGTTTAGTCCTGGTTCAGTCCTGGTTTAGTCCTGGTTCAGTCCTGGTTCAGTCCTGGTCCAGTACCTCCGATGTTGGCGATGGACTCTGGGCCGTGCACTTGGTTCTCGAAGAGTCTTTGAGCCGATCGCAGCTTCAGGTTTGGGGCCCAACAGCCGTCGAGGGGCGGAGGCTCCCGAAGACTGAACAGCCACAAACAAACAAACAAACAAACAAACAAACAAACAAACAAATAAACACAAACAAAGATGGCCGCCGTGTCTCCACATTATCCACAGAATCTGTCCTCCGTAAATCCTGCCCCCAGTCCACAGAGCCGCTCTGTCAATCCAGTTTTGTTGGTTCTTTACAGTAAAAGTGTGGACAGTTCCTCTCGTGTGGGAGGTCTTACCTGAAGGGTTCTGGGTGGATCATAACCGGTCTTGGGGAGGTCTTACCTGAAGGGTTCTGGGTGGATCATAACCGGTCTTGGGGAGGTCTTACCTGAAGGGTTCTGGGTGGATCATAACCGGTCTTGGGGAGGTCTTACCTGAAGGGTTCTGGGTGGATCATAACCGGTCTTGGGGAGGTCTTACCTGAAGGGTTCTGGGTGGATCATAACCGGTCTTGGGGAGGTCTTACCTGAAGGGTTCTGGGTGGATCATAACCGGTCTTGGGGAGGTCTTACCTGAAGGGTTCTGGGTGGATCATAACCGGTCTTGGGGAGGTCTTACCTGAAGGGTTCTGGGTGGATCATAACCGGTCTTGGGGAGGTCTTACCTGAAGGGTTCTGGGTGGATCATAACCGGTCTTGGGGAGGTCTTACCTGAAGGGTTCTGGGTGGATCATAACCGGTCTTGGGGAGGTCTTACCTGAAGGGTTCTGGGTGGATCATAACCGGTCTTGGGGAGGTCTTACCTGAAGGGTTCTGGGTGGATCATAACCGGTCTTGGGGAGGTCTTACCTGAAGGGTTCTGGGTGGATCATAACCGGTCTTGGGGAGGTCTTACCTGAAGGGTTCTGGGTGGATCATAACCGGTCTTGGGGAGGTCTTACCTGAAGGGTTCTGGGTGGATCATAACCGGTCTTGGGGAGGTCTTACCTGAAGGGTTCTGGGTGGATCATAACCGGTCTTGGGGAGGTCTTACCTGAAGGGTTCTGGGTGGATCATAACCGGTCTTGGGGAGGTCTTACCTGAAGGGTTCTGGGTGGATCATAACCGGTCTTGGGGAGGTCTTACCTGAAGGGTTCTGGGTGGATCATAACCGGTCTTGGGGAGGTCTTACCTGAAGGGTTCTGGGTGGATCATAACCGGTCTTGGGGAGGTCTTACCTGAAGGGTTCTGGGTGGATCATAACCGGTCTTGGGGAGGTCTTACCTGAAGGGTTCTGGGTGGATTGGAGACTCCAGGACCAGGACCAGGATCAGGATCGGGATGAGCAGGACTCCGCCCACCGACAGGAAGGTGACCTGGAAGACCCGCCCACTGTAGGTCCTGAGGGATTGGTTCATTAGCATAATTATACAATGGTACATTTACATAATTCATGAATATTAATGAGCACATTATCATAACCTCATTTTTAAATAATTCAAATCCATAAAACTTTAAAAAACGCCGTAAGGTCCAAACGTTTGTGAAGCTGCAGATCGACGCTTTCTGCATCTTTTTCACTTTCTTAAAATGCCACAAAAGTGAAATAAATCCACAGATTTGATCCAAGTGCCGGAAAAACTCAGAGGATTCACGGAGAGTTGAGGAAAAACAAATGTACAAAAGGGGAATTTTACAGGAAAAGGGCGACAGGATGTGAAACTCCCATGATGCACCTGCAATCGTCTTAAATAAGGAGCCAGAGACGCAAAATAAGACAGAAAATAAACATTCCTGAGGTGAACTTACGATTCACATGAGCAACAACCGAGAGAAAAATGTAAAGAGATGGAGTGATGTTTTGGCCTCATGTCCTGGTGATCCAGAGTGTGGGAGACGTGTGGAGACACTGGTTTAACTCTTCCTCCAGTCCTTGTGTTTGCAGAGGTGCTGGTGCTGGGCTAGTGCAGGTCAATGGCCACAGTCGTCCTGCCACTAAACACAGTCTGAGCTCCACAGACCCGAGGAAACTATCAGACTCCAGACTGTGAACGTCTGAGTCACAGGATCAGTTTAGAACTGGTGCCGTCAATCGATAAAATATTTAATCAGTATTAATCTCATGTCATAGTTAACTCATGATTGATCACAAATTAATGACACAGTTTTTGTTCCTTGAATCATTTTAATGCTCTTTTTTCATTTTTTTAAATTTCAAACCAGAACAATCGTCAGTGAGACTTCAGCTCTGCATCAGTGAAATAATGAGCTGTGACCTGACGAGGGTCAGGACTGAGGGACTCCTGCTGCACCCGGGGCCCCGGCACAGGGCCGTGTCCTGCTGCACCCGGGGCCCCGGCACAGGGCCGTGTCCTGCTGCACCCGGGGCCCCGGCACAGGGCCGTGTCCTGCTGCACCCGGGGCCCCGGCACAGGGCCGTGTCCTGCTGCACCCGGGGCCTCGCGCTGGGACTTTGGGCCGTGCTCGGGCTCAGTTCCCTGGGGTTCAGACCTGATCCTGTGACACAGACGTTCACAGTCTGGAGTCTGATAGTTTCCTCGGGTCTGTGGAGCTCAGACTGTTTTTAGTGGCAGGACGACTGTGGCCATTGACCTGCACTAGCCCAGCACCAGCACCTCTGCAAATACAAGGACTGGAGGAAGATTTAAACAAGTGTCTCCACACGTCTCCAACACTCTGGACATGAGGAACTATGAACTAAACTCACACCTGACACTTCAAACAAATAATCACCAAATCACCACATTCACCATAAAGAACGACCAAAAACCTGCGTGAAGTTCAATCAGAACAAACAGGAAGTTCAGACTCAAACACATTTGGGAAACTGTGAAACTGTTGAGACACGAATGTTTCACAAGAGCTCAAAGTGCAACATCCTGAACCAGGACTGAACCAGGTCTAAACCAGGACTGAACCAGGACTGAACCAGGACTGAACCAGGACTGAACCAGGACTGAACCAGGACTGAACCAGGACTAAACCAGGACTGAACCAGGACTGAACCAGGACTGAACCAGGACTGAACCAGGACTGAACCAGGACTGAACCAGGACTAAACCAGGACTGAACCAGGACTGAACCAGGACTGAACCAGGACTAAACCAGGACTGAACCAGGACTAAACCAGGACTAAACCAGGACTGAACCAGGACTGAACCAGGACTGAACCAGGACTGAACCAGGACTGAACCAGGACTGTCCCCGTGTCTCACCTGTCCGCTCCGTGGAGTCTGTCTCGGGGTTCCTCAGTAATGACCCGCGGCTGTTGGCGGCGTAAGCGCAGCCCCTCGGCCTCCTTCATGTCCCCCACGTCCCGGTGTCTCTGTCCCCCACGTCCCCTCAGTCCCGCGGCTCTGTCCCTGCGTGTCCCTGTGTCCCCCGCGTATCCAGGTGTGTCCCCGGTGCGTGTCTCTGTCCCCGGTGCGTGTCTCTGTCCCCGTGTGTCCCCGGTGCGTGTCTCTGTCCCCGGTGCGTGTCTCTGTCCCCGTGTGTCCCCGGTGCGTGTCTCTGTCCCCGTGTGTCCCCGGTGCGTGTCTCTGTCCCCGGTGCGTGTCTCTGTCCCCGTGTGTCCCCGGTGCGTGTCTCTGTCCCCGGTGCGTGTCTCTGTCCCCGGTGCGTGTCTCTGTCCCCGTGTGTCCCCGGTGCGTGTCTCTGTCCCCGGTGCGTGTCTCTGTCCCCGGTGCGTGTCTCTGTCCCCGTGTGTCCCCGGTGCGTGTCTCTGTCCCCGGTGCGTGTCTCTGTCCCCGGTGCGTGTCTCTGTCCCCGGTGCGTGTCTCTGTCCCCGTGTCCCTGCGTGTCTCGGGTCAGTCCGGTTCGTGCGGGGTCCGGGTCTGTGTACAGTGTGCGGCAGTGACGTCACATCCGCCCGCTTTCACGATTAACCCAAATCTATCGTTTTCTATATTACCTTTATTTTCTCTCTTATCTCTGTTATTATCTATCATTATTTATATTTTGTTTCCATTATTATCTCCATTTTCTCTATTTTTATCTCCATTTTCACTATTATTTATTTTTTATAATTTACATTTTTTATTTTTTCTCTGTTATTTATCTCTAAGATTATTAATATTTTCTATTATTATTTTTATCATTAAAAAAAAATAATTTAATGATTATTTGTATTAGATCCACGCAATAAATGCGCGTGTTCCGGAAGTGGGTCAGAGGTCAGGCGCCTCGTGTCACTGGATTTAAAAAAATATATTATTATTTGATTTTTATTGTTCCGGATACTCGAATATTTCACCACGCCTCACTTCAATTTTATTTCATTATCTGTGTATATATTTTATAAAGTAAATAAATATCTATATTGTGATGCCACTTACGCCCAGAAGAGGGCAGCAAACACTCAAATACTCTGGACCAGGACTGGACCCGTCCTGGTTTAGTCCTGGTTCAGTCCTGGTTCAGTCCTGGTTCAGTCCTGGTCCAGTCCTGGTTCAGTCCTGGTTCAGTCCTGGTCCTGGAGGTGCAGTTGTGCTCATGAGCAGCACTTCCTCAGAGCTCTGAGGGTCAAAGAGAAACTGAGAGAGAGACTGGAGACTAAAGGAGACAGGACACTAGAGGAGACTGGAGACTAAAGGAGACTGGAGACTAAAGGAGACAGGACACTAGAGGAGACTGGAGACTAAAGGAGACTGGAGACTAGAGGAGACTGGAGACTAAAGGAGACTGGAGACTAAAGGAGACTGGACACTAGAGGAGACTGGAGACTAAAGGAGACTGGAGACTAGAGGAGACTGGAGACTAGAGGAGACTGGAGACTAAAGGAGACAGGAGACTAAAGGAGACTGGAGACTAGAGGAGACTGGAGACTAAAGGAGACTGGACACTAGAGGAGACTGGACACTAGAGGAGACTGGAGACTAGAGGAGACTGGAGACTAAAGGAGACAGGACACTAGAGGAGACTGGAGACTAAAGGAGACTGGAGACTAAAGGAGACTGGACACTAGAGGAGACTGGAGACTAAAGGAGACTGGAGACTAGAGGAGACTGGAGACTAGAGGAGACTGGAGACTAAAGGAGACAGGAGACTAAAGGAGACTGGAGACTAGAGGAGACTGGAGACTAAAGGAGACTGGACACTAGAGGAGACTGGACACTAGAGGAGACTGGACACTAGAGGAGACTGGAGACTAAAGGAGACTGGAGACTAAAGGAGACTGGACACTAGAGGAGACAGGACACTAGAGGAGACTGGAGACTAAAGGAGACTGGAGACTAAAGGAGACTGGACACTAGAGGAGACAGGACACTAGAGGAGACTGGAGACTAAAGGAGACTGGAGACTAGAGGAGACTGGAGACTAGAGGAGACTGGAGACTAAAGGAGACTGGAGACTAGAGGAGACTGGAGACTAAAGGAGACAGGACACTAGAGGAGACTGGAGACTAAAGGAGACTGGAGACTAAAGGAGACAGGACACTAGAGGAGACAGGACACTAGAGAAGACAGGACACTAGAGGAGACTGGAGACTAAAGGAGACTGGAGACTAAAGGAGACAGGACACTAGAGGAGACTGGAGACTAAAGGAGACAGGACACTAGAGGAGACTGGAGACTAAAGGAGACAGGACACTAAAGGAGACAGGACACTAGAGGAGACAGGACACTAGAGGAGACAGGACACTAGAGGAGACAGGACACTAGAGAAGACAGGACACTAGAGGAGACTGGAGACTAAAGGAGACTGGAGACTAAAGGAGACAGGACACTAGAGGAGACTGGAGACTAAAGGAGACAGGACACTAGAGGAGACTGGAGACTAAAGGAGACTGGAGACTAAAGGAGACAGGACACTAGAGGAGACTGGAGACTAAAGGAGACAGGACACTAGAGGAGACTGGAGACTAAAGGAGACTGGAGACTAAAGGAGACAGGACACTAGAGGAGACTGGAGACTAAAGGAGACAGGACACTAGAGGAGACTGGAGACTAAAGGAGACAGGACACTAAAGGAGACAGGACACTAGAGGAGACAGGACACTAGAGGAGACAGGACACTAGAGAAGACAGGACACTAGAGGAGACTGGAGACTAAAGGAGACAGGACACTAGAGGAGACTGGAGACTAAAGGAGACAGGACACTAGAGGAGACTGGAGACTAAAGGAGACAGGACACTAGAGAAGACAGGACACTAGAGGAGACTGGAGACTAAAGGAGACAGGACACTAGAGGAGACTGGAGACTAAAGGAGACAGGACACTAGAGGAGACTGGAGACTAAAGGAGACAGGACACTAGAGGAGACTGGAGACTAAAGGAGACTGGAGACTAAAGGAGACAGGACACTAGAGGAGACTGGAGACTAAAGGAGACAGGACACTAGAGGAGACTGGAGACTAAAGGAGACTGGAGACTAAAGGAGACTGGACACTAGAGGAGACTGGAGACTAAAGGAGACTGGACACTAGAGGAGACAGAAATCGCTTCTACAACGCCAACGTGTCCTACAGAGAGACATTTCTGATTTGGATGTGGTCGGCAAAAGGGGTCCTATCAAATGGTTACTGTCTGAAAACCAAAAGTACACACAGACAGTCATAGACTTGCAGGCCTTGAATGACCATTTGGAGGCAGCGTACAGGGAGCAATTTATGAAAGTGCCAAGTTATGAACTTTAGAAATGACTAAACAACAACTTGGAGAACAACAAAGCAGCAATGGAACAGCTCAACCACAACCAAGCGCAGGAGGTCAGAACAACGAGGAAGTCACACAACCACAGGGCTAAGAAGCCAGGAGACCGCTCATGAGTTAGCACAGAAGCTAGCTCATGAGTTAGCACAGAAGCTAGCTCATGAGTTAGCACAGAAGCTAGCTCATGAGTTAGCACAGAAGCTAGCTCATGAGTTAGCACAGACTCTGGCCCATGAGTTAGAATCTTGGCTAACATTCCAGCTGCTGATGTTGGTCCACTGTTTTAGATCCTCTGGGTGTCCTGTCGGCTTTTGTGATTCCCAGAGACTCTCACCCACCACCATCTGGCGGCTTTAAACCAGT
Source organism: Odontamblyopus lacepedii (assembly GCA_034769755.1). Classification (NCBI taxonomy): domain Eukaryota; kingdom Metazoa; phylum Chordata; class Actinopteri; order Gobiiformes; family Gobiidae; genus Odontamblyopus; species Odontamblyopus lacepedii. The sequence continues at coordinate 42,520,982 of CM068354.1, read as the reverse complement.
CGTGTGAGTCTGCTGCAGCCCTGAGGCTGTGCTGCTTACAGCACAGCCTCAGGGCTGCACAGGGATGGTCCATAGAGGGTTTTTTAAGACCGTGTGACCTCTTCAGGCTTGTGTAATCCTCATTTGGTTTTGGTGGAACGTTTGGCTGTTTCCATATTATTTACATTTACTTCTATCCTCTCCCTGACCTCCATCTGTGAGCCCATCACCCGCCTTTCCTTTCTGAATCAAAGCGACGCCTCTGACATTTGCCGGACTGGAAACCTGATCTGCAGAGTCCAAAAGTCGTGTTTCCAATACATGGGATGTGCATGTGTTCGAAACACTGAAGTTACCTGAAAATTTAAATTATGAATTATAAATAAAATGATGAGGATGATTCAAACCTTTACATTGGGTTTCTAATTGAGTATTTCACATATGTGCCATGTAAACAGACTGATAATAAAGAGTTACTTCATGTGTGAAGGAACCAAAACACATTTCTGGGTATGTTTTTGATCACAACATTATAACTCTACTTAAAGCTCAGTCAATTTTGCATAATGTAGGACCCTTAAGCAAAAGGGGTGCCCCAGTTTTTGATTTTGATTTGGTCACCCCACTTCTGTCGGTACCATTTTTGGACAGGGGACATTTCTGTATAAAACTGGGACAAATCAGTGTCAATGAATCTGCTGGAACGGGGACACAGGGCTCAAAACTGGGACTGTCCCGGGGAAAAATGGACGACTGGACTCACTAAATTAATAATAATGGAGGTTCATTTGTGTTGGTTCTCGTCAGGAACGTTACTTGAGTTAAATTGACGTTTACTTTCAGTTTACATGATTAAATCTGTGTTTCTTTGGCTAAATCTGATCTGCTTGAAAACATGTTTTGGTTTTCTCATGGAAGCCTGCAGTAACACTAACTGGTGTAAAAGAAACCCTGTTAAATGAATAGTGAAGGCTAATATTCATACAGTGAAAGTGCATTTGATGGATTAATATATATTTTTTCTAATCATGAATTGGTTTGGTGGAGTAGTACCGGTGGTAAATATCACAGTTTCACATCAGTCAAGTGGAAATTTGTGGAGAAAAGTAGAAAACACAATGAACAATAAGTAGAGCTGAGTTACAAGCTGCTTAAAAACGACCAAAACACAAAGAAAATGTGACTAAACTGACTCATGTTAGTCCTGGGCCGAGTGCAGAACAGTTTTTCTTAATCACGCACTCGATTCACAATTTTATCATTACCATCTTATTAATGTTTCATCTGAAACACGTCTCTGGGGTTGAATAATGGCACCATTTTCTGAAACTATTGTGAAAAAATCATTTGTCTCTAGTTAATTTCTGCTGTCACGTGTTGAACTTTGTGCCCAGTAATTACAGAGATATGATCCATAAACTGACACAGCAGATTCCACCTAAAACCTGTTCAGCTCGAGGGAAAAACTTACACATTGTCACCTGATTACGGCTCATCCATTATGTCGAATATTTAATAGTTCATTTAATTTTTTATCTGCTAATATTTACCATAATCTGACCAAAATGAAGTAAATAAAATCCATTTTGCTGTTGTGTGCTGGCGCCATCGTGTGGTGAGTTCATGTCATGGCGACTGTTAGCGTTGGGTTTTATTCTGATCCATTCACCTTCTGTCGGTCATATAACTTAGATTTTGGTAAGTAAATGTGTTAAAATGTTTGCGTTCCTGGAATACATGAAGCTAAACCGTAATTTTAACTGAAAACATTTAAGAAAATGTAAAAAAAATATGAAGCTAACAGCTAATGCTAACGGCTAGAGCTAACGTCTTTTTAATGAGCAAAACAAACTCCAACAAACGGCGGGTTGTAAATTACGCACTTTTATGACACTTTTATGACATTTAAATAATTTTATGAATGTTATGGTGCAGAAGGTTTTAGGTATCTGCATTATGGCATCTTCATTCATTCAATGTGTCTTTGTAAATACAAGTGCAGTTCATATTTATACAACAGGGTGACCAGATTTTCAAAATAAAAAACTGGGACATCCCCGTTTTTTGGTGGTTGATAATCATCATAAAATTGTTAAACGAGTGCGTAATTAAGGAAAAATGTTATGCAGAGCCCATTCATGACTATCATGAGTCAGTATAGTTGCATTTTCTTTGTGTTTCGTTTATTTTTAAGCAACTTTTCTGTATTTTACATAAACAAATTACAATGTATGCCTCTCTTTGCTATTGGCAGGTGTCAAATTGGTCAAAAAATAGGGACATTGGGACATGTTTTGTATAAAACTGGGACCAATCAGTGGTTTTGTATAAATCTGCTGGGACAGGGGGACACAGGGCTCAGAACTGGGACTGTCCCGGGGAAACAGGGACGTCTGGTCACCCTATTATAGTAGTTAGTGTTGCCACCTGTCCCAGTTTTACCTGATTGTCCTGGATTTTAATGCAGTGATTGGATATCACCAGGACATCCTCCAACGAAATGATAGAAAACAGAAGACTGACATACAATAGAGTTCAGTAACGCAAACACCACGATATGCTCACGTACAGTTCTAACAAACACCACGCTATGCTCACGTACAGTTCTAACAAACACCACGCTCTGCTCACGTACAGTTCTAACAAACACCACGCTCTGCTCACGTACAGTTCTAACAAACACCACGCTCTGCTCACGTACAGTTCTAACAAACACCACGCTCTGCTCACGTACAGTTCTAACAAACACCACGCTCTGCTCACGTACAGTTCTAACAAACACCACGATATGCTCACGTACAGTTCTAACAAACACCACGCTCTGCTCACGTACAGTTCTAACAAACACCACGCTCTGCTCACGTACAGTTCTAACAAACACCACGCTCTGCTCACGTACAGTTCTAACAAACAACAAATGAACTTTATCAAATGAAACTGACAAAATCCTTTAGTTGGTTTATAACATTTTTAACTATTTATAAGAGGTGGTTTTAACGAACAAATCAAATATATTTATGCCGTTTTAAGATTTTTGTAACACATTCATTACTTATTACAGTGTCATATTTATTGCTGTTTATTCAGATGACAATATTAATTCAATTTATTTTTGTAGCGCCCAAAATCACAACAACAGTTTCCTCTAAGGCCGTTCTAAGATTTGGATGAGTAAAACATACACACAGACATATCAGAACAGGAATAAACAACATTCATGTAAAGCAGCAAATGAAACATGGTCCAGTCATCCCCTGTCCTTAGACCCTCCTTCTCAGCAAGGAAAAACTCCAAAAAACCCAGAGTCCTGGGAAAAAGAAGAAACCTCGGGGAGAACTACAGTGAAGGAGGGATCCACTCCCATGGACGGACAGGCTATAGATGTCCAGGCCCGTGGGCCAGTTCAGTATGGCCACAGCTACCCAGGTGGAGGAGGAGCCGGGGAGGAGGAGGAGGAGAGGGGCGAGGAGGAGGAGCCGGGCGAGGAGGAGGAGGAGCCGGGCGAGGAGGAGGAGGAGCCGGGCGAGGAGGAGGAGGAGCCGGGCGAAGAGGAGGAGGAGCCGGGCGAGGAGGAGGAGCCGGGCGAGGAGGAGGAGCCGGGCGAGGAGGAGGAGCCGGGCGAGGAAGAGGAGAGGGGCGAGGAGGAGGAGGAGCCGGGCGAGGAGGAGGAGAGGGGCGAGGAGGAGGAGAGGGGCGAGGAGGAGGAGCCGGGCGAGGAGGAGGAGACCGGGCGAGGAGGAGGAGAGGGGCGAGGAGGAGGAGCCGGGGAGGAGGAGCCGGGCGAGGAGGAGGAGCCGGGCGAGGAGGAGGAGGAGCCGGGCGAGGAGGAGGAGGAGCCGGGCGAGGAGGAGGAGGAGCCGGGCGAAGAGGAGGAGGAGCCGGGCGAGGAGGAGGAGCCGGGCGAGGAAGAGGAGCCGGGCGAGGAAGAGGAGAGGGGCGAGGAGGAGGAGGAGCCGGGCGAGGAGGAGGAGAGGGGCGAGGAGGAGGAGAGGGGTGAGGAGGAGGAGCCGGGCGAGGAGGAGGAGCCGGGCGAGGAGGAGGAGCCGGGCGAGGACGAGGAGAGGGGCGAGGAGGAGGAGCCGGGCGAGGAGGAGGAGAGGGGCGAGGAGGAGGAGAGGGGCGAGGAGGAGGAGCCGGGCGAGGAGGAGGAGCCGGGCGAGGAGGAGGAGCCGGGCGAGGAGGAGGAGAGGGGCGAGGAGGAGGAGCCGGGCGAGGAGGAGGAGCCGGGCGAGGAGGAGGAGAGGGGCGAGGAGGAGGAGCCGGGCGAGGAGGAGGAGCCGGGCGAGGAGGAGGAGGAGCCGGGCGAGGAGGAGGAGGAGAGGGGTCCAGCTGCCATCAGGCGTCTGAAAGAGTTCCACTCCACAGGGGGAGTGGGACAGGGGACAACATGTGAATAGCAATGAACAAACTACAGATGAGAACATAGTGAGTGATGCTGGTGAGAAAAAAGGAGGAAACAGAGGACAGTGCTCAGGTTGCCACACTTCCCCCAGCTTGTTATCTCCTGCAGCAGCTTATCTTAGTGACATCAACTAAGTAACCTGGTCATAAGCTATTCCGAAGAGGAAGGTTTTAAGCCTGGTCTTAAATAAAGAGACTGTGGAGCCTGTTTAACACCAACAGGGAGTTGATTCCATAACACAGGAGCTTGGTAACTGAAGGCTCTCCCCCCACTGTACTTTTAGACACTCTAGGAACCACTAATAATCCTGCATTCTGAGAGCGAAGTGCTCTATTTGGCTGATAGGGGACAATGGCATCCTGAAGATATGATGGGGCCATATTGTTTAAGGCTTTGTATGTCAGGAGGAGAACTTTGAATTTAATTCTAAACTCGACAGGAAGCCAGTGAAGTGATTTTAACACAGGACTGATGTGATCACGTCTTTTAGTTCCTGTTAGGACTCTGGCCGCTGCATTTTGGACCAACTGGAAGCTTCTTAAAGTACCTTTAGTGCAGACGGTGAGCAGAGAATTACAGTAATCTAGTCTGGATGTAACAAATGCATGGATAAGTTTTTCAGCATCATTTTTAGGCAAAATATTTCTGACTTTAGTTCTGTTTCACAGGTGAAAATATGCAGTTTTACAAGCTTGGTTTATATGAGCTGTGAATGAGAGATTTTGGTCAAATACGACTCCAAGGTTTTTTACAGTAGAGCTAGAGGCTATACTCACATTGTCAAGTGAGATTATCTGGTCGGACAGAGAATCTCTCTGACCTTTAGGACCGACAACAATGACCTCTGTTTTTTCAGGGTTTAAGAGGAGGTAATTCAGGGTCATCCAGGTTTTGATGTCCTTCACACAGGCACTGAGCTTATCGATTTGATCGGTCTGATTAGGTTTCATTGATAAGTACAGCTGAGTGTCATCAGCAGAGCAGTGGAAATTAATGCCATGTTTTCTGATAATGTTACCTAATGGCAACATATACAGAGTAAACAGGATTGGACCAAGCACAGATCCTTGTGGAACACCACAAGCTACTTTAGAGCAGGGAGAGGTGCACTGGTTTACACTAACAAACTGGTACCTATCTGATAGATAGGATTTAAACCATTTGAGGGCGGTCCCTCTGACACCTATGTCACATTCTGACCTCTGCAGTAGAATGTTGTGATCAATGGTGTCAAACGCTGCACTGAGGTCCAGTAGGACCAGGACTGAAGCCAGCCCGTTATCAGCAGCTAGTAGCAAATCATTTGTCACTTTAAGCAGAGCAGTTTCTGTGCTGTGGTGAGCTCTGAAACCAGACTGACATTTCTCATATAAATTATTGCCCTGCAGATGGTGACAAAGCTGTTTCACCACAACTCGTTCCAGAATCTTTGAGAGAAATGGAAGATTCGAGATAGGTCTGTAGTTGGCTAGTTCATCAGGATTTAAGATAGGTTTTTTCAAAAGCGGTTTAATTACAGCATATTTAAAGGACTGAGGAACAAAGCCATTTTCTAATGACATATTTATTATTTGGGAGGGGAAAAGGCCCAAAGAAGAGACAGAAGAAGAAGAAAAAGAAGCTTTTAACAGACAAAACCGGGAGTTCAGCCACAAATATGGAGGACAGGACAGTATTTGTACTCGAGTACAGTATTTGTACTCGAGTACAGTATTTGTACTCTACTACAGTATTTGTACTCTAGTACAGTATTTGTACTCTAGTACAGTATTTGTACTCTAGTACAGTACAGTATTTGTACTCTAGTACAGTATTTGTACTCTAGTACAGTACAGTATTTGTACTCTAGTACAGTATTTGTACTCTAGTACAGTATTTGTACTCTAGTACAGTATTTGTACTCTACTACAGTATTTGTACTCTAGTACAGTATTTGTACTCGAGTACTCCTGTGGTACTTCCGCAGACTCAGTATCAAAACTTTTCGTTCTTCAAATTCAGTTTTGGAAAAAAAAATCTGAAATAATATTTTAATCATCAGGATTTAAATCAGAAACCAGAACTAAACCAGGACAAAACCAGAACTAAACCAGGACAAAACCAGGACTAAACCAGAACTAAACCAGGACTAAACCAGAACTAAACCAGGACTAAACCAGAACTAAACCAGAACTAAACCAGGACAAAACCAGGACTAAACCAGAACTAAACCAGGACTAAACCAGGACTAAACCAGAACTAAACCAGAACTAAACCAGGCCTAAACCAGGACTAAACCAGAACTAAACCAGAACTAAACCAGGACAAAACCAGGACTAAACCAGAACTAAACCAGGACTAAACCAGGACTAAACCAGGACAAAACCAGGACTAAACCAGGACTAAACCAGGACAAAACCAGGACTAAACCAGAACTAAACCAGGCCTAAACCAGGACAAAACCAGGACTAAACCAGAACTAAACCAGGACTAAACCAGGACAAAACCAGAACTAAACCAGGACTAAACCAGGACTAAACCAGAACTAAACCAGGCCTAAACCAGGACAAAACCAGGACTAAACCAGAACTAAACCAGGACAAAACCAGGACTAAACCAGAACTAAACCAGAACTAAACCAGAACTAAACCAGGACAAAACCAGGACTAAACCAGAACTAAACCAGGACTAAACCAGGACTAAACCAGAACTAAACCAGAACTAAACCAGGACTAAACCAGAACTAAACCAGAACTAAACCAGGACAAAACCAGGACTAAACCAGAACTAAACCAGGACTAAACCAGGACTAAACCAGAACTAAACCAGAACTAAACCAGGCCTAAACCAGGACTAAACCAGAACTAAACCAGAACTAAACCAGGACAAAACCAGGACTAAACCAGAACTAAACCAGGACTAAACCAGGACTAAACCAGGACAAAACCAGGACTAAACCAGGACTAAACCAGGACAAAACCAGGACTAAACCAGAACTAAACCAGGCCTAAACCAGGACAAAACCAGGACTAAACCAGAACTAAACCAGGACTAAACCAGGACAAAACCAGGACTAAACCAGAACTAAACCAGGACTAAACCAGGACTAAACCAGGACAAAACCAGGACTAAACCAGAACTAAACCAGGCCTAAACCAGGACTAAACCAGAACTAAACCAGAACTAAACCAGGCCTAAACCAGGACTAAACCAGAACTAAACCAGAACTAAACCAGGACAAAACCAGGACTAAACCAGAACTAAACCAGGACTAAACCAGGACTAAACCAGGACAAAACCAGGACTAAACCAGAACTAAACCAGGACTAAACCAGGACTAAACCAGGACTAAACCAGAACTAAACCAGGACTAAACCAGGCCTAAACCAGGACTAAACCAGAACTAAACCAGGACTAAACCAGGACTAAACCAGGACTAAACCAGAACTAAACCAGGACTAAACCAGGACTAAACCAGGACTAAACCAGAACTAAACCAGAACTAAACCAGGACAAAACCAGGACTAAACCAGAACTAAACCAGGACTAAACCAGGACTAAACCAGGACTAAACCAGAACTAAACCAGGACTAAACCAGGCCTAAACCAGGACTAAACCAGAACTAAACCAGAACTAAACCAGGACAAAACCAGGACTAAACCAGGACTAAACCAGGACTAAACCAGAACTAAACCAGGACTAAACCAGAACTAAACCAGGACTAAACCAGGACTAAACCAGGACTAAACCAGAACTAAACCAGGACTAAACCAGGACTAAACCAGGACTAAACCAGAACTAAACCAGGACTAAACCAGGACTAAACCAGGACTAAACCAGAACTAAACCAGAACTAAACCAGGACAAAACCAGGACTAAACCAGGACTAAACCAGGACTAAACCAGGACTAAACCAGAACTAAACCAGGACTAAACCAGGACTAAACCAGAACTAAACCAGGACTAAACCAGGACTAAACCAGGACAAAACCAGGACTAAACCAGGACTAAACCAGGACAAAACCAGGACTAAACCAGAACTAAACCAGGCCTAAACCAGGACAAAACCAGGACTAAACCAGAACTAAACCAGGACTAAACCAGGACAAAACCAGGACTAAACCAGAACTAAACCAGGACTAAACCAGGACTAAACCAGGACAAAACCAGGACTAAACCAGAACTAAACCAGGCCTAAACCAGGACTAAACCAGAACTAAACCAGAACTAAACCAGGCCTAAACCAGGACTAAACCAGAACTAAACCAGAACTAAACCAGGACAAAACCAGGACTAAACCAGAACTAAACCAGGACTAAACCAGGACTAAACCAGGACAAAACCAGGACTAAACCAGAACTAAACCAGGACTAAACCAGGACTAAACCAGGACTAAACCAGAACTAAACCAGGACTAAACCAGGCCTAAACCAGGACTAAACCAGAACTAAACCAGGACTAAACCAGGACTAAACCAGGACTAAACCAGAACTAAACCAGGACTAAACCAGGACTAAACCAGGACTAAACCAGAACTAAACCAGAACTAAACCAGGACAAAACCAGGACTAAACCAGAACTAAACCAGGACTAAACCAGGACTAAACCAGGACTAAACCAGAACTAAACCAGGACTAAACCAGGCCTAAACCAGGACTAAACCAGAACTAAACCAGAACTAAACCAGGACAAAACCAGGACTAAACCAGGACTAAACCAGAACTAAACCAGGACTAAACCAGGACTAAACCAGAACTAAACCAGGACTAAACCAGAACTAAACCAGGACTAAACCAGGACTAAACCAGGACTAAACCAGGACTAAACCAGAACTAAACCAGGACTAAACCAGGACTAAACCAGGACTAAACCAGAACTAAACCAGGACTAAACCAGGACTAAACCAGAACTAAACCAGGACTAAACCAGGACTAAACCAGGACTAAACCAGGACTAAACCAGAACTAAACCAGGACTAAACCAGGACTAAACCAGGACTAAACCAGAACTAAACCAGGACTAAACCAGGACTAAACCAGGACTAAACCAGAACTAAACCAGGACTAAACCAGAACTAAACCAGGACTAAACCAGAACTAAACCAGGTCTAAACCAGGACTAAACCAGGACTAAACCAGGCCTAAACCAGGACTAAACCAGAACTAAACCAGAACTAAACCAGGACTAAACCAGGACTAAACCAGGACTAAACCAGAACTAAACCAGGACTAAACCAGGACTAAACCAGGACTAAACCAGAACTAAACCAGGACTAAACCAGGACTAAACCAGAACTAAACCAGGACTAAACCAGGACTAAACCAGGACTAAACCAGGACTAAACCAGAACTAAACCAGGACTAAACCAGGACTAAACCAGGACTAAACCAGAACTAAACCAGGTCTAAACCAGGACTAAACCAGGACTAAACCAGGACTAAACCAGGACTAAACCAGGACTAAACCAGGACTAAACCAGAACTAAACCAGGACTAAACCAGGACTAAACCAGAACTAAACCAGGTCTAAACCAGGACTAAACCAGGACTAAACCAGGACTAAACCAGGACTAAACCAGGACTAAACCAGGACTAAACCAGAACTAAACCAGGACTAAACCAGAACTAAACCAGGTCTAAACCAGGACTAAACCAGGACTAAACCAGGTCTAAACCAGGACTAAACCAGAACTAAACCAGGACTAAACCAGAACTAAACCAGGACTAAACCAGGACTAAACCAGGACTAAACCAGGTCTAAACCAGGACTAAACCAGGACTAAACCAGGACTAAACCAGGACTAAACCAGAACTAAACCAGGACTAAACCAGGACTAAACCAGGACTAAACCAGAACTAAACCAGAACTAAACCAGGACTAAACCAGAACTAAACCAGGACTAAACCTGGTCTAGGCCCTGGTCTTACGGTCTCAGGGTTTGTGTTTGGACCCGTGGGCGTCTCTGTGCAGTTTGCATGTTCTGCCTGTGTCTGAGCTCCTGACGTTTAACCCAGATGCCCTGGAGGACGGTTTGTTTGTCACACAGACAAAAAAGGAAAAAAAAAATCACATTCTTAAGTTCAAAAATACATTTATTCTTTTCTTATTTACAATTTTTTTCATAAAACTTTGATTCAAACACAAAACAAACTCACAAACACAACGCAATATAAAAGCACAGGCCAGACCCGAAACAGGACTAAACCAGGACTAAACCAGGACTGAACCAGGACTGAACCAGGACTGAACCAGGACTGAACCAGGACTGAACCAGGACTAAACCAGGACTGAACCAGGACTGAACCAGGACTGAACCAGGACTGAACCAGGACTAAACCAGGACTAAACCAGGACTGAACCAGGACTAAACCAGGACTAAACCAGGACTGAACCAGGACTGAACCAGGACTGAACCAGGACTAAACCAGGACTGAACCAGGACTAAACCAGGACTAAACCAGGACTGAACCAGGACTGAACCAGGACTAAACCAGGACTAAACCAGGACTGAACCAGGACTGAACCAGGACTAAACCAGGACTGAACCAGGACTGAACCAGGACTAAACCAGGACTGAACCAGGACTGAACCAGGACTGAACCAGGACTGAACCAGGATTAAAATATTTCAGTTGTTTTTAACCCAAAAAGACTTATTTTAACTATCTGAAAGTGAAAATGTGGGCTGGAGTCGGGGTTATTTTCCAGAGTTGATGTGGCTGACGTTAATTTAACTTCCTCTAGTGTTAATTTGGCTCCTCCCACCACAGAAAACCAGTTTGAACAGTTTTGTTCATAATTTCACCTTAAATTAATTCAAATAAAGTGTAAAACTAAAACTCCTATGTGTGTTGTTCAGATAAATGAGGAGAACTCTGTAGAGTGTCTCCGTTTACTCTCAGAACGTGAAAATAACTCTGGATTTCGGGTTAAACAGAAGAACTTTGGTCCAGTGTTACTAACATGAACATTTCCAAAAGTGTTAACAACATGTAGGTGAGTTAAAATGACTTAAATGAAGAACATTTGACTTTATTTGAGTCGATTCATCGTGACAAGTGAAATGATCTGCAGTGGAATAAGTGTTTTTCTCTTCATTCAAACAACGTTTCATTTTATTTCTTATTAAGTGCAAAAAGTTGTTTTTCTTCCTTTAAGTGTAGCAAAGATGTATTTTCATATTTTAAGCACAAAAATCTTACTGCACTGACAGATTTCACTCGTCAAGTGAAATTTACTCAAATCATGTTAAAATTTCTTAATTCAAGTAATTTTAGCTTGATTAGATTTTGTTTTTTGTGGTCTGATCCGGGTCTGATCCGGGTCTGATCCGGGTCTGATCCGGGTCTGATCCGGGTCTGATCCAGGTCTGGGCCAGGTCTGATCCGGGTCTGGGCCAGGTCTGATCCGGGTCTGATCCAGGTCTGGGCCAGGTCTGATCCGGGTCTGGGCCAGGTCTGATCCGGGTCTGATCCGGGTCTGATCCGGGTCTGGGCCAGGTCTGATCCGGGTCTGATCCGGGTCTGATCCGGGTCTGGGCCAGGTCTGATCCGGGTCTGATCCGGGTCTGAATCGGGTCTGGGGGCCGGGTCTGGGCCAGGTCTGGGCCAGGTCTGATCCGGGTCTGATCCGGGTCTGGGCCAGGTCTGATCCGGGTCTGATCCGGGTCTGATCCGGGTCTGAATCGGGTCTGGGGGCCGGGTCTGGGGGTCTGTATTCTTCAGTCATTGCGGGATAGGGTCTCTCTGCTCTGATTGGCTGTGTGTCAGTGTTCAGCCCTCTGATTGGCTGTTGGGTTTGGAGGGGCGGGACAAGTCCATGGCCTCCTCCTCCTGCTCCTCCTCCTGCTCCTCCTCCTCTCTGGGTCGGGCGTCTCGGGGGTCGGGGGTCACGCGGGGGTCAGGGGTCGTGCGGGGGTCACTCGGGGTCAAAGGTCGCTCGGGGCAGAAGGGGGCGGGGCTCGGGCACTTCTTGGTCATTTCCAAAGATTTTTTATGCATCCCTGAAAACACCGGAGGAAAAGATTAAGACACGAACTGAGTTTGTTTGTGTTTGAGGATTTATCAGGGCATTTATTCTGATTTTATTCTGATTTTATTTTATCAGTATGTTTATTATATTAGATTATTTGATCAGTATGTTTATTATATTATTTTATTTGATCAGTATGTTTATTATTTATATAGTGTCTGTGTGTGTGTATAGTGTGTCTGTGTGTGTGTTGTTGTTGGGTGTGTGTGTGTATAGTGTGTCTGTGTGTGTGTTGTTGTTGGGTGTGTGTGTGTATAGTGTGTCTGTGTGTGTGTTGTTGTTGGGTGTGTGTGTGTATAGTGTCTGTGTGTGTGTGTGTGTTGTTGGGTGTGTGTGTGTATAGTGTGTCTGTGTGTGTGTTGTTGGGTGTGTGTGTGTATAGTGTGTCTGTGTGTGTGTTGTTGTTCGGTGTGTGTGTGTATAGTGTGTCTGTGTGTGTGTTGTTGTTGGGTGTGTGTGTGTATAGTGTGTCTGTGTGTGTGTGTGTTGTTGGGTGTGTGTGTGTATAGTGTGTCTGTGTGTGTGTGTTGTTGGGTGTGTGTGTGTATAGTGTCTGTGTGTGTGTGTGTTGTTGTTCGGTGTGTGTGTGTGTATAGTGTGTCTGGGTGTGTGTGTGTATAGTGTCTGTGTGTGTGTGTGTTGTTGTTCGGTGTGTGTGTGTGTATAGTGTCTGTGTGTGTGTGTGTATAGTGTGTCTGTGTGTGTTGTTGTTGGGTGTGTGTGTGTATAGTGTGTGTGTGTGTGTTGTTGTTGGGTGTGTGTGTGTGTGTATAGTGTGTGTGTGTGTTGTTGTTGGGTGTGTGTGTGTATAGTGTGTCTGTGTGTGTGTTGTTGTTGGGTGTGTGTATAGTGTGTGTGTGTGTTGTTGTTGGGTGTGTGTGTGTATAGTGTGTCTGTGTGTTGTTGTTGGGTGTGTGTATAGTGTGTGTGTGTTGTTGTTGGGTGTGTGTGTGTGTGTGTGTATAGTGTGTGTGTGTGTTGTTGTTGGGTGTGTGTGTGTGTGTATAGTGTGTGTGTGTGTGTGTGTATAGTGTGTGTGTGTGTTGTTGTTGGGTGTGTGTGTGTATAGTGTGTGTGTTGTTGTTGGGTGTGTGTGTGTGTGTATAGTGTGTGTATAGTGTGTGTGTGTGTGTTGTTGGGTGTGTGTGTGTATAGTGTGTGTGTGTGTGTGTTGTTGTTGGGTGTGTGTGTGTACAGTGTGTGTGTGTGTGTACAGTGTGTGTGTGTGTGTATAGTGTGTGTGTGTGTGTTGTTGTTGGGTGTGTGTGTGTACAGTGTGTGTGTGTGTTGTTGTTGGGTGTGTGTGTGTGTATAGTGTGTGTGTGTGTGTTGTTGTTGGGTGTGTGTGTGTGTACAGTGTGTGTGTGTGTTGTTGTTGGGTGTGTGTGTGTGTGTGTGTATAGTGTGTGTGTGTGTGTTGTTGTTGGGTGTGTGTGTGTACAGTGTGTGTGTGTGTTGTTGTTGGGTGTGTGTGTACAGTGTGTGTGTGTGTTGTTGTTGGGTGTGTGTGTACAGTGTGTGTGTATAGTGTGTGTGTGTGTTGTTGTTGGGTGTGTGTGTGTATAGTGTGTGTATAGTGTGTGTGTGTGTGTTGTTGTTGGGTGTGTGTGTGTATAGTGTGTGTGTGTGTGTATAGTGTGTGTGTGTGTTGTTGTTGGGTGTGTGTGTGTACAGTGTGTGTGTGTGTTGTTGTTGGGTGTGTGTGTGTACAGTGTGTGTGTGTGTTGTTGTTGGGTGTGTGTGTACAGTGTGTGTGGTACTGACGTTGTGCGGCCTCACCCAGCAGCCAGGGGGCGCTGTTGTTCTTGCTGCAGTTCAGGATGGACTGGGGCAGGGGGATGGAGTGCCGGACCATGGCCCCGTACAGGCCGTATTCAGCCATGACCGAACTGCGGCCCCAGCACTTCTCCCGCTTACGCCACTTCGCCCGACGGTTCTGGAACCACACCTGAGACCAGACCAGACCGGGTTTAGACCGGGACCAGACCAGACCGGGTTTAGACCGGGACCAGACCAGACCGGGTTTAGACCGGGACCGGACCGGACCAGGTTTAGACTGAGGGTTTAGACATGGTCTAGTCCCAGTCTGGTCCTGGTCCTGGTCCTGGTCCTGGTCCTGGTCCTGGTCCTGGTCCTGGTCCTGGTCCTGGTCCTGGTCCTGGTTCAGTCCTGGTCCTGGTTCAGTCCTGGTCTGGTCCTGGTCTAGTCCTGGTTCTGTCCTGGTTCAGTCCTGGTCCTGGTTAAGTCCTGGTTCAGTCCTGGTCCTGGTTTAGTCCTGGTTTAGTCCTGGTTCAGTCCTGGTTTAGTCCTGGTTCAGTCCTGGTTCAGTCCTGGTCCTGGTTTAGTCCTGGTTTAGTCCTGGTTCAGTCCTGGTTCAGTCCTGGTTCAGTCCTGGTCCTGGTTCAGTCCTGGTTCAGTCCTGGTTTAGTCCTGGTTCAGTCCTGGTTCAGTCCTGGTTCAGTCCTGGTGCAGTCCTGGTTCAGTCCTGGTTTAGTCCTGGTTTAGTCCTGGTTCAGTCCTGGTTCAGTCCTGGTTCAGTCCTGGTGCAGTCCTGGTTCAGTCCTGGTTCAGTCCTGGTTTAGTCCTGGTTCAGTCCTGGTTCAGTCCTGGTTCAGTCCTGGTGCAGTCCTGGTTCAGTCCTGGTTCAGTCCTGGTGCAGTCCTGGTTCAGTCCTGGTTCAGTCCTGGTCCTGGTTCAGTCCTGGTTTAGTCCTGGTTCAGTCCTGGTTCAGTCCTGGTCCTGGTTTAGTCCTGGTTTAGTCCTGGTTCAGTCCTGGTTCAGTCCTGGTTCAGTCCTGGTCCTGGTTCAGTCCTGGTTCAGTCCTGGTCCTGGTTCAGTCCTGGTTCAGTCCTGGTTCAGTCCTGGTTCAGTCCTGGTTCAGTCCTGGTTCAGTCCTGGTCCTGGTTCAGTCCTGGTTCAGTCCTGGTTCAGTCCTGGTCCGGGTTCAGACCTGGATCCGGTCCTCCGGGAGCTCGGTCTTCAGCGCCAGCATCTCTCGGGCGTAAACGTCGGGATAATGAGCCTCCTGGAACGACTTCTCCAACTCCTCCAACTGAGAGGAGGTGAAGACCGTCCTGAGGAGAGACGAGAGGAGGTGAAGAGGAGGAGGTGAAGAGGAGGAGGAGAGGAGGAGGAGGAGGAGAGGAGGAGGAGGAGAAGAGGAGGAGGAGAGAGGAGGTGAAGAGGAGGAGGAGAGAGGAGGAGGAGAGGAGGAGGAGGAGAGGAGGAGGAGGAGAGAGGAGGTGAAGAGAGGAGGTGAAGAGGAGGAGGAGAGAGGAGGTGAAGAGGAGGAGGTGAAGAGGAGAGAGGAGGAGGAGAGGAGGAGGAGAGAGAGGAGGAGAGAGGAGGAGGAGGTGAAGAGGAGGAGGAGAGAGGAGGTGAAGAGGAGGAGGAGAGAGGAGGTGAAGAGGAGGAGGTGAAGAGGAGAGAGAGGAGGAGAGAGAGGAGGAGAGAGGAGGAGGAGGTGAAGAGGAGGAGGAGAGAGGAGGTGAAGAGGAGGAGGAGAGGAGGAGGAGGAGAGGAGGAGGAGGAGAGGAGGAGGAGGAGAGAGGAGGTGAAGAGGAGGAGGAGAGAGGAGGTGAAGAGGAGGAGGAGTGGAGGAGGAGGAGAGGAGGAGGAGGAGAGGAGGAGGAGGAGAGAGGAGGTGAAGAGGAGGAGGAGAGAGGAGGTGAAGAGGAGGAGGTGAAGAGGAGAGAGGAGGAGGAGAGAGAGGAGGAGAGAGGAGGAGGAGAGAGGAGGTGAAGAGGAGGAGGAGAGAGGAGGTGAAGAGGAGGAGGTGAAGAGGAGAGAGAGGAGGAGAGAGAGGAGGAGAGAGGAGGAGGAGTTGAAGAGGAGGAGGAGAGAGGAGGTGAAGAGGAGGAGGAGAGGAGGAGGAGGAGAGGAGGAGGAGGAGAGAGGAGGTGAAGAGGAGGAGGTGAAGAGGAGAGAGGAGGAGGAGAGAGAGGAGGAGAGAGGAGGAGGAGGTGAAGAGGAGGAGGAGAGAGGAGGTGAAGAGGAGGAGGTGAAGAGGAGAGAGGAGGAGGAGAGAGAGGAGGAGAGAGAGGAGGAGAGAGGAGGAGGAGGTGAAGAGGAGGAGGAGAGAGGAGGTGAAGAGGAGGAGGAGAGAGGAGGTGAAGAGGAGGAGGTGAAGAGGAGAGAGGAGGAGGAGAGAGAGGAGGAGAGAGGAGGAGGAGAGGAGGAGGAGGAGAGAGGAGGAGGAGAGGAGGAGGAGGTGAAGAGGAGAGAGGAGGAGGAGAGAGAGGAGGAGGAGAGGAGGAGGAGGTGAAGAGGAGGAGGAGAGAGGAGGAGGAGGAGAGGAGGAGGAGGAGAGAGGAGGAGGTGAAGAGGAGGAGGAGGAGAGGAGGAGGAGGAGAGAGGAGGAGGTGAAGAAGAGGTGAAGAGGAGGAGGTGAAGAGGAGGAGGAGAGAGGAGGCAAGGAGGTGAGGGGAGGAGGTGTGTCTAAAATATCGAGTATCGGTTCATCTATTCTAAATGTGGTATCGAAAGAATCGATACTAAAAATAAATTCCACAAAAACAATTTGAACATTTTAAAAACGACAGAAACTCGAGAGAAAAAGAAAAAGAGAAAAAGAGCAACGAGTTTGAGACACTGAGTCGCCCAAATTATATATTTGCATAGCTCGTTTGCATAGCTCATTTGCATGGCTCATTTGCATAGCTCATTTGCATACGACCATTGTATTTGTATTTTGTAATTGTTTTTTTAAATTTGTGAAATATTTCAGACTTTGAACCAGAATATTTACGTGAAAAACCAAACGCGTTTACGTCAAAACTGTTCCCACAAAAACACTTTGCATTCGCACTTATTATTGCACAGTGATTATTGCACAGTGATTATTGCACAGTGATTATTGCACAGTGATTATTGCACAGTGATTATTGCACAGTTAAATAAAGTGGAAAGTTTATATCAGTTACTGAGAAATAACTTATAAATAAACTCATAATAATCATGTTTTTCTGTAAACGAGTTCATTGTTTCTTTTCTTTCTTCAGACTCGTGATCGAAACAGATTCGGTTAAAGTCGTGACTGTGGTTTTGTCACTGAGTTTTCACAAGCAAATTATTTTATTTTAGTTCTACAGACGGGTTTTTGGGGGTATTGGGGCAGGTTGAGGGTATTGGGGCAGGTTGGGGGTATTGGGGCAGGTTGGGGGTATTGGGGCAGGTTGGGGGTATTGGGGCAGGTTGGGGGGTATTGGGGCAGGTTGGGGGTATTGGGGCAGGTTGAGGGTATTGGGGCAGGTTGGGGGTAAAGGGACAGGTTGGGGGTATTGGGGCAGGTTGGGGGTATTGGGGCAGGTTGAGGGTATTGGGGCAGGTTGGGGTATTGGGGCAGGTTGGAGGGTATTGGGGCTGGTTGGGGGTATTGGGGCAGGTTGGGGTTTTGGGGGCCGGTTGGGGGGTATTGGGGCAGGTTGGGGGTATTGGGGCAGGTTGGGGGTATTGGGGCAGGTTGGGGGGTATTGGGGCAGGTTGGGGGGTATTGGGGCAGGGTGGGGGTATTGGGGCAGGTTGAGGGTATTGGGACAGGTTGGGGGTATTGGGTCAGGTTGGGGGTATTGGGGCAGGTTGGGGGTATTGGGGCAGGTTGGGGTATTGGGGCAGGTTGGGGGTATTGGGGCAGGTTGGGGGGTATTGGGGCAGGTTGAGGGTATTGGGGCAGGTTGGGGGTATTGGGGCAGGTTGAGGGTATTGGGACAGGTTGGGGGTATTGGGGCAGGTTGGGGGTATTGGGGCAGGTTGAGGGTATTGGGGCAGGTTGGGGGGTATTGGGGCAGGTTGGGGGTATTGGGGCAGGTTGGGGGGTATTACCTGTGGCGTCGCTTCTTGCGCTTCTGGCTCCCGCCGCTGCAGCTCTTGTCTCGGTCCGACAGACACTCCTCATCTGAAACACGCGCACACGTGACGTCACAACGTGCAACAGGTTTTATTTACCCACATTTATTTTCATTAGTCTGTGATCCCGTGGCCCCGGAGGCCCCGGAGGCCCCGGAGGCCCCGGAGGCCCGTCCCCGTTATTAAAATATTCAAATTATTTCCGGCTCTTTGGGCCTCATTATTATTTAGTATTTATTATTTATTATTATTTACCATTGTTATATTTCTGATGATTTTTCGGCCTCGTGGTTCAAACGCGCGTGACGCTGCGTAATCCCGGAGGCCGCGCGCTCAGATTAAATAAAAACAAGAGCTCCGCCAGCGGGCAAAATACGCCCGAACTTTGAATTATTGTAGATAGAATTCTAGAATCGGAATTCCACCAATCAGATCGCAGCAACAGAACTTAAAGACACTACAAAGCTTTGATGTGTCAAAGCTCAAAGAAGCAGAATGTGGGTTGTTCTCGCTTTCAGCAGCAGAACATTTGAGAAGAGAGTTCAGATCTACGGCACGTAACATAAAAGGACAGAGATGGAAGATAAAAAGACAGAGATGGAAACGATCACAGTTAGCAAGAGCGACGGGCAGGTTTTCGCAAAGGGTCGAGCTTTGAAGTGTCCACAGACGGACGGACAGACGGACAGACGGACGGACAGCGCCATACCATAATACGTCCCGTCTTAGAACGGGCGTATAGTAAAACATAAACATTTTGATAATTTTGCTAAATTCTGTTTCATTTTATCGCTGATTTAATGATAAATCTGGAGCGAGCCGTGCGTAATTACGCACCGCACTGCGCACCAGAGCCTAAAGTCTGATTTAAAAATCCAGTCCGGACCGGGGTCTGAACCGAGCTGAACCAGGACTAAACCAGGACTAAACCAGGACTGAACCAGGACTAAACCAGGACTAAACCAGGACTGAACCAGGACTAAACCAGGACTGAACCAGGACTGAATCGGGACTGAACCAGAACTAAACCAAACCTAAACCAAATCTAAACTAGGACTTTGAACCAGCTCTGGTCCGAGACTCACCTGAGAACGCGGAGTCGCGCGCGCCCTCCAGGTTGTGCAGGAAGTGCGTGTCTGCGCGTGCCTGTAGCAGGGGCACGTGCCCTGGGAGGAAGCAGTGCGCGCCCCCGGGCTGTTGCGCCGCGAGGCTGCACAGGAACCCGAGACCCAGCGGAAGCGCGCCTCCGGGGAACGCGAACGCGCCGAGAGGGCCCTGCGCGTCCCCGCCTCCGACCGAGGGCGCGCATGGCCCGGGGCCCTGGCGCGCGTGCAGGTCCGTCTCCAGTCCGAGCAGGTCCGTGATGGCGAAACCTTTACGCAGCGCGGGCGGCAGTTTAACACGCGGCGCCTCCGCGTCCGTGACCTCCGCGCTGCCGCTCATCTTCCGCCGCGTGCGTCAAAGTCTGAAAGTGAAAGTGATCCGTGCGTGAGGCGTGCGTGAGGCGTGCGCTCCTCCGGGTGACACTCTGATCTCTCCTTCTCTTCTCCTCTTCTCCTCCGTGACCTCCCGTGATGCTACTGCCTCTGGGCGCGTGCCGCCGCTTTTATCCCGCGCGGGGATGAGGCAGCGGCCAATCACAGGCCCCACGCGCCACTGTCCTGCGGGATTAATAACCAATCAGAGCCCCCACGCGCCTCATCCCGCGGGATTAATAATTGCACCAATTTTCCTCAAAATCCGGATTTACGCACAGCGGCCAGTGCGCATGCGCCAAGAACAATCAAAGGAGCGCGAGGCCGCGGCCTCAGAGGCCCGCGCGCGCTGATGAAATAATCTGATTTATATTTAATCTGAAATCTAATAACAGATTTAATCATGTTATTATTATTATTATTATTATTATTATTATTATTATTATTATTATTATTATTATTATTATTATTATTATTATTATTATGTCATTAGAGATTAGAGATTATCAGAGTTCAGGCCCTGGTTCTTTGTGAAGTTTAATGAGTCTGAAGTGAATGAGCCCAATCCTGGATTAGGGTCATTTGGCCCTAATTTCACTTACCCCCCCCCCCCCCCACATGTCTTATCACTATTTGTAGTATTAGTGTAGCGTATATAAGCAGCAGCAGCAGCAGCAGCAGCAGTAGTAAAGATAAGATAAGACAGGACTTTATTGATCTCACAGTGGAGAAATTCAACAGTCCCAGTGGCTCCAGGACAGTTTAGTGCAAAAAAGGAAAAAAGTGTGATGCAGTCAGGATAAACAATAAGAATAAAAATAGAAATAATAATGAAAATAATAATATAAAGTGAATAAGTATATGTACAAAATTTACAAAGAGAATTGAAATATAAATACTATATATATAAAATAACAGTTGTATTTGTAGTTGTAGTAGTTGTAGTAGTTGTAGTAGTTGTAGTAGTTGTAGTAGTTGTAGTAGTTGTAGTAGTTGTAGTAGTTGTAGTAGTTGTAGTAGTTGTAGTAGTTGTAGTAGTTGTAGTAGTATGAAATGTTGATCCTGAGATGTTTGTTCACTCTTTTATTTCAACTCGTTTAGATTTTTGTAATTCTCTTTTTACTTGTTTTAGCGCATCTACACCCGTGTTTTCTACACCCGTGTTTTCTACACCCGTGTTTTCTACACCCGTGTTTTCTACACCTGTGTTTTCTACACCCGTGTTTTCTACACCCGTGTTTTCTACACCCGTGTTACTTTCACGGTGTTATTTACACCCGTGTGATCTGAAGTGCCCAACCCTGTTGTTGCGTCACTGAATAACATTAAAATGTTTATTATTTCTTATCATTAACACTATGACTGTGGGTGTATAATAAGAGCTCTGGGATTATATTAACAGTTCTGTGGTTATTCCGCAGTGTTTCTCCACTGAGGATGTCGCTCCTCATTTATCGCTGATCATAAAAACTTCTGCTCTTTCATACAGAGTTTTCACAGCCCAGAGGTGAGTTAAACTGTTTAAACCATAGAACTATAATCAAATCTGGAAGGTGAATCCAAGATGGCGCCTGTTGTTTTCAGTGGTCTGAGCTCATTGGTTCATGACCGCAAAAAAGATTTTCATTTCCGCATTTCCTTGTTCGCAGCCCAACGTCTGACGTCACAGCCCGAGACTGTTGGGCTGTGACGTCAGAAATTATTTCAAGAGAATCAGACATAATGAATGAATGAAGTGTTCTTCTACTCCAACCCTACTTATGTGAGGAAGAGGAAATGAAGGTCAAATTACTTCAAGAGGAAATTGACACTTTCTATATTAACACAGCCAAAGGGGCGTTTGTTCGTTCTCGTGGTTAGAAAAGGGGGGAAAAACTCGAGCTACTTCTTTGCACTCGAAAAGCGGAATCAAAAAAGGAATAACGTCTCTGAACAGAAAGTAGGAGAAAAGGGACTTTCCAACCAAAAAGAGTTGGTTTAATATGTGGAACATTTTTACAGCAACATCTACAGGTCAACTACTCAACCTGATGTGTCTGACCGCTTTATAGAACCATATACCATCTATTTCTGCTCATTCTAAAGCACAATGTGAACAGCCAATAACATTAGCAGAAATGAGGGAAGCGGCTAAAACATTAAAAAAGGGAAAGTCGCCTGGAAATGATGGTCCGACTGCTGAGTTTTACCAACACTTCTGGAGCATCATTGAAAAACCTCTGAAACACATCAGCTTTGCATTTCTGAAAAGAGCTCACGAACATGAAACAAGGCACAATGTGTTTAACCCCAAAACCCGAGAAAGATCCTCTGATGACTGAACATTGGCCAATCTCCAAACTAAACGTCGATTATAACATTTTCCCCACAATATTTACCAAAAGATTAAAACGTGGTCTTCATGAGGTGATAAGTGAAACTCAGACAGACTTTATGGCCAATAGACGTATGAGCTTAAACATGAGATTCATATTAGACCTTTTGGATTATTCTGATGCATCAGTTTTATTTCTGGACTTCTGTAAAGCTTTTGACACTGTAGAACATCATTTCTCACTCAAATCCCTCCACAGTTTCGGTTTTGGCCCAAATTTGATTGCACTAATTAAATCTCTGTACAGTGATGTCAGTAGCTGTGTCACTGTTCCCAAACACCACTCAGAGATGTTCAGTTCCCAGATCTGTCCGCCCCGGCTGCCCTACAGCCCCAGTTCTGTTTTTGTTCACAGTGGAGCTCCTTTCGATTCACATAAAAAACAGTTTGAGCAAAGGTGTCAATATTTTTGGTACAGAAGTTAAAAAGACTCAGTTGATGACACTGTCTTGTTTCTGTCGGACAAACATCAGGTTAAAGAAGCTGTAAAAATGCTCCAGAAATGTTCAGATGCTTCTGGTTTAACTTTGAACACCTCAGAATGTGAAATCCTACCTCCCCATGAATGTAAGGATTCAATGATGAACAATATTGTAGTTCAGAATAATGTAAAATATCTGGGGAAACAGATCAGGAAAGATGACGGTGACCGGCAACAACTACATTTCTTGCCCAAATTGAAAAAAGCGAAAAGTATTTTGAATCTGTGGACACAAAGGGATGTTTCAGCCTGGGGAAGGACTCTTCTATCAAAGGCAGAAGGAACCTCATGTTTCCTATACCCTGACTTGGCACTGGAAAGTTCTGAATTTACGTGTAATCCATCCATCCATCTTCTTCCGCTTATCCGGGGCCGGGTCGCGGGGGCAGCAGTCTAAGCTGGGGCTCCCAAGCTTCCTTCTCCCCAGCCACTTCCTCCAGCTCCTCCGGACGGACCCTGAGGCGTTCCCAGGCCGAGAGACATAGTCCCTCCAGCGTGTCCTGGGTCTTCCCCGGGGATTTACCTGTAATGAAATCAATAAAATATTTACAAACTTTACATGGAAAAACCAGTCCCATGGTTTAAAAAGATCTCTGCTCTGTGACCCCGAAGAGGAAGGAGGAAGGAAGTGGCTTAAACAGTGCGTTTCAAATCCAAACTCACTCTGGTATCTCATTCCTAATATTATTAAACAGGTTGGTGGGCTACAATTCTTATTAAAATGTAATTATAATGTTGGAAAATTGCCTTTCAGACTGAGTGCTTTCCATAAACAGGTTTTACTTTCATGGAAAATGTGCTACAAACACAACTTCTCTCCCCATAAACGTCTAATCTGGAATCATGAGAATATCACTAAATGCAACAAATCATTATTTCTGCAAAAGTGGTTTGACAGGGGAATAATCTGTCTGCAGGACTCGCATGAAAACAGTGGGCAACTTTTATCTGATCAAGTATTCATAACTAACGACCAATTTCCAATTACGTCTAAAGAAAACGATTACGTCACCAGATCGATACCTAATGGTCTCCTGGAACTAATGAAAGGACATCAAACATCCACTATAATTACAGATCCAGTTTTCTTAGACGGTGTTAATATCACCAGTAATAAATGCACAAACACACAGATTAGAAACTGTATTCAAAATCAAACTAAACCTCACCCGCAGAACCCACTGGAACACCAACGTTCACAGAACCCACTGGAACACCAACGTTCACAGAACCCACTGGAACACCAACGTTCACAGAACCCACTGGAACACCAACGTTCACAGAACCCACTGGAACTCCAACGTTCACAGAACCCACTGGAGCACCAACGTTCACAGAACCCACTGGAGCACCAACGTTCTCCATATCACATGGAGCATAACCCGGCTCTGTCCGTTCAAACACTGCACAAACAACCAAATCAAAGACATTCACTGGAAAATGTTGCACTGTATTTACCCCACCGACCGGTTTATCCTGTTTATCTCAAAGTTCACGGAAAAAGACAAAAAACTGCACATTTTGCAAAACATCTGAAGAAACAATAACCCGTCTATTTTACGACTGCACTGACACAAAAACCATCTGCACTAAAGTGGAACGTCATCTGTCACAAACAACATCACATTTAATCAAACTTAGTCTCCAAAACAGAATCACCCACTTACTAGACTAACACATCTATACAAACTCTTCTGCAAATTTCACAGACACAAATCCACATTTTTGAATCACAAGCCCCATTATGATCTCTGACACATGGAAGTCACCAACTATTTACAGTCTTTGCAAAACATCCACAATAAAAAACCCATTAGAACTATAAACATATTCAAACAGTTTAAAATCACCCCATAACCCAGATCTCACCTTATCCTCTGCTTCACTGTTGAACTGTTATTCTCTGTTTTTATTTTTTATTTTTTTATTTTTATTTTTTTTTTTACTGTATTTCAACGTAAGTTGTAAAGCCTCAGAATCTTTTGTTATATTATGGAACCATTTTTAATGTTTTTTATTTTCCTATTTGCACTCACTTGTACTGTCATTCAATGTCCTTAATAAAAAAAACAAAAAAAAAACACGTCAGAAACGCCGTTCTGACCAATCAGAGCGCGAGCTGCTAGAGCGGAGCTAGTGCTGCTCAGAGCGGGGCTAGGCTAACTCTTACAAAGTTGATTTTTAGGCACTTTGATGATACTTTTTTTTTTAAAGTTCGTATTGTAAAGATACAGAAGAATCCCTACAAAATCCGACCTTTATGAAAGCCGTGGATTCCCTGTCAGCCGAACACGGGCAGTTTGATTTCTCATAAAATACATTGTGTTTCTATGGGAGCTCAGCCACACATCGATCTGCGGTCACGGATAGAGGGGGCGGGGCTTATCCCTGGTTTAAACCCGCTGTCCGAGTTTAAAACGTGATTTATTTCCCTGTAGCGCTAATAGTCTAACTCAGCTAACTCTAATGCTAACTCTAATGCTAACTCTAATGCTAACTCTAATGCTAACTCTAATGCTAACTCTAATGCTAACTCCGTTAGCGATTAAGCTAGCGGGTGCCGCGGGTGATTTATTTACACTTGTATTGACTAAATACGGACAAAAATGTATTTCTGTCGTTGCCAAATTTGAGGCCAAACCTTTAGCAATTAATGTCCATCTGAATTTATGTAATACCTGAACCCATTATTGTTGATTTTGAACTGTGATATTTAAGTGAATGTTGCATAACTCTTGTTTATGCACCAGTGCATTTTGATAGAGTGCACTATGAGTTACTCATATGGGAGTTATGTTATCAAAATGTTGACACTTTATTGATAATTATTGTTGTCACGCTGATTGTAAGTAGTTGTAATGAGTTTATAGCCTGTAAGCTAATTTATAATGTGAATATAATTTGGGTTTTGTCCTTCTGACCTTGTGCAGGTTTTCCCCCTCTCCTTGTGATGGCGAGTGAAGAACACACCACCTTGTGGTAGGAGATTGAACT
>CM068354.1:42440423-42490423 GCA_034769755.1 Odontamblyopus lacepedii | reverse complement strand
CCTTGTGCTGCTGCTTCAGCTTCTGTGGGACTAAAGGACTCGACTCAGTGAATATGAGTGTTCTCTCTGTGACTCAGTGAATATGAGTGTTCTCTCTGTGACTCAGTGAATATGAGTGTTCTCTCTGTGACTCAGTGAATATGAGTGTTCTCTCTGTGACTCAGTGAATATGAGTGTTCTCTCTGTGACTCAGTGAATGTGAGTGTTCTCTCTGTGACTCAGTGAATATGAGTGTTCTCTCTGTGACAGAGGATGTTCTGCTGATGCTGAGTCTGTTCTGTGCGTATGTCGCGTTGCAGATGCTGCGTAAACATGTGAAACCGGGACACTCAAAAACCCGATCATACCCGGGACACTGATGTGCAGGGAAACACACTCTGAGGAATATAGGGATCTCCAAGGAGCCAGAGCCGAGACGTGGGACTGTGAGGCTCCAGAGTTTGTGCTCAGACCTCGACTCCTCAGGCTCCGTTACACAGACACCGACATTCAGTTTGGCCATTAACATGAACCTGATCCACCAAACTCTGAAGGAGCAAATATCGATTAATCGATTAATCGCCTCATCAGCCCGACTCTGGTGGTGGAAATGTTCTTCTACATGAGACGTTCTACAAGAAAAAAACACCAGACACAAGAGACACCCCCCCCCTCACCCCCCGCTCCTCCTGGCCCTGATGCCCTCCCCGCTCCTCCTGGCCCTGATGCCCTCCCCGCTCCTCCTGGCCCTGATGCCCCCCCCGCTCCTCCTGGCCCTGATGCCCTCCCGCTCCTCCTGGCCCTGATGCCCTCCCCGCTCCTCCTGGCCCTGATGCCCTCCCCGCTCCTCCTGGCCCTGATGCCCTCCCCGCTCCTCCTGGCCCTGATGCCCCCCCGCTCCTCCTGGCCCGGATGCCCTCGCTCCTCCTGGCCCTGATGCTCCTGGCCCTGATGCCCGCTCCTCCTGGCCCTGATGTCCTGGCCCTGATGCCCCCCCGCTCCTCCTGGCCCTGATGCCCTCCCCGCTCCTCCTGGCCCTGATGCCCCCCCGCTCCTCCTGGCCCTGATGCCCTCCCCGCTCCTCCTGGCCCTGATGCCCTCCCGTGAGTGAATTTAATCCCTGGTATTAAAGTGGAGGTATTAAGTGCTAATATGAGTGAGAGCTCTTTGTTGTGGTGATGCTAACGGCGTGGCGGCGGGGGTGGTAGGGGCGGGGGTGGTAGGGGCAGTAGGAGTGATGGTGTCGGGGGCGTCGGGACAAATCACTTAATGCAGCGGCGATTGAGGCCACGCGCCGCCCGCCCTCCGCTCCAACCTTCCCTTTTAATTGAAGTACTCCAGCCCAAGACTCATTAACATGGAAGGATTAGGCTAATCCGCTCACCGCTAACTCCGCTAACCGCTAACGCCGCTAACTTGAGGCACATCAGCGTTTGATTGTTCTGAGGCTGAGCCGATTAATCGCAATTTACAAATGACTTAAAGAGAAAACGAGACGCGGCACCACTAATACTCAGACTAATACTAATACTACTATAGTACCACGAATACTACTACTACAAGTACAAGTACTGCTACTACTACTACTGCTACTGCAAGAACTACTACTACTCTAGTACTACTGCTACTACAAGTACAAGTACTGCTACTACTTTAGCATCTATTGAGGAAACTCTGGTCCGTGTTCTGCTGTTCCTCCTCCTCAGAGCTGGAGTCGTGTTTGTTTCATTCATGTTTGACTCTTCATTATTCGTCTGCTACATCTGTAGAGGTGTGCGCTCCCGTCTGCATCTGTAGAGTAGAGGTGTGCGCTCCCGTCTGCATCTGCAGAGTAGAGGTGTGCGCTCCCGTCTGCATCTGCAGAGTAGAGGTGTGCGCTCCCGTCTGCATCTGCAGAGTAGAGGTGTGCGCTCCCGTCTGCATCTGCAGAGTAGAGGTGTGCGCTCCCGTCTGCATCTGCAGAGTAGAGGTGTGCGCTCCCGTCTGCATCTGCAGAGTAGAGGTGTGCGCTCCCGTCTGCATCTGCAGAGTAGAGGTGTGCGCTCCCGTCTGCATCTGCAGAGTAGAGGTGTGCGCTCCCGTCTGCATCTGCAGAGTAGAGGTGTGCGCTCCCGTCTGCATCTGTAGAGTAGAGGTGTGCGCTCCCGTCTGCATCTGCAGAGTAGAGGTGTGCGCTCCCGTCTGCATCTGCAGAGTAGAGGTGTGCGCTCCCGTCTGCATCTGCAGAGTAGAGGTGTGCGCTCCCGTCTGCATCTGCAGAGTAGAGGTGTGCGCTCCCGTCTGCATCTCCCGTCTGCATCTGTAATGTTTTGTCCCGCAAATCCCACAAGATGAGGACGAAAGGTTGTTTCATTGTCTAGGAGAAAAAAAAACATGTGCGCCTAATTCCCTGAGTGTAACTGGGAAACATTTATTGTTCAGCCACACAGACATTAAATAGGCCTCAGTAACATTTGACATGTGGATAGGCCGATAATGGGCCATGAACATTCCTAAAATGAACCTATTCAGGCCTGAGCCTCTGTGTAAGTGTTAAACTGAATAAACCTGGTTCAATAGTCATAATAAACTCAGTCCCAGCGGCTAAATGAAAACAGGCTTCATCAAAAGACAGTCAAACCAAGACAACTGTTGCTCAGGCCTCGAGTTCTGAACAACCATGAAGAAAAAGTGAGTTCACTGAGGGCTTCAGTGTCTCAGACGCTGAGGCCCTCAGTGCTGGAGCCTGGACACAGACGCTGAGGCCCTCAGTGCTGGAGCCTGGACACAGACGCTGAGGCCCTCAGTGCTGGAGCCTGGACACAGACACTGAGGCCCTCAGTGCTGGAGCCTGGACACAGACACTGAGGCCCTCAGTGCTGGAGCCTGGACACAGACGCTGAGGCCCTCAGTGCTGGAGCCTGGACACAGCAACGCCCTCAGTGCTGGAGCCTGGACACAGACACTGAGGCCCTCAGTGCTGGAGCCTGGACACAGACGCCCTCAGTGCTGGAGCCTGGACACAGCGACGCCCTCAGTGCTGGAGCCTGGACACAGACGCTGAGGCCCTCAGTGCTGGAGCCTGGACACAGACGCTGAGGCCCTCAGTGCTGGAGCCTGGACACAGACACTGAGGCCCTCAGTGCTGGAGCCTGGACACAGACACTGAGGCCCTCAGTGCTGGAGCCTGGACACAGCAACACCCTCAGTGCTGGAGCCTGGACACAGACGCCCTCAGTGCTGGAGCCTGGACACAGACACTGAGGCCCTCAGTGCTGGAGCCTGGACACAGACGCTGAGGCCCTCAGTGCTGGAGCCTGGACACAGACGCTGAGGCCCTCAGTGCTGGAGCCTGGACACAGACACTGAGGCCCTCAGTGCTGGAGCCTGGACACAGCAACACCCTCAGTGCTGGAGCCTGGACACAGCAACACCCTCAGTGCTGGAGCCTGGACACAGACGCCCTCAGTGCTGGAGCCTGGACACAGACACTGAGGCCCTCAGTGCTGGAGCCTGGACACAGACACTGAGGCCCTCAGTGCTGGAGCCTGGACACAGCAACACCCTCAGTGCTGGAGCCTGGACACAGACGCCCTCAGTGCTGGAGCCTGGACACAGACACTGAGGCCCTCAGTGCTGGAGCCTGGACACAGCAACACCCTCAGTGCTGGAGCCTGGACACAGACGCCCTCAGTGCTGGAGCCTGGACACAGACGCCCTCAGTGCTGGAGCCTGGACACAGCAACGCCCTCAGTGCTGGAGCCTGGACACAGCAACACCCTCAGTGCTGGAGCCTGGACACAGACGCCCTCAGTGCTGGAGCCTGGACACAGCAACGCCCTCAGTGCTGGAGCCTGGACACAGACTCTGAGGCCCTCAGTGCTGGAGCCTGGACACAGACTCTGAGGCCCTCAGTGCTGGAGCCTGGACACAGACTCTGAGGCCCTCAGTGCTGGAGCCTGGACACAGACGCTGAGGCCCTCAGTCCTGGAGCCTGGACACAGACGCTGAGGCCCTCAGTGCTGGAGCCTGGACACAGACTCTGAGGCCCTCAGTGCTGGAGCCTGGACACAGACTCTGAGGCCCTCAGTGCTGGAGCCTGGACACAGACGCTGAGGCCCTCAGTCCTGGAGCCTGGACACAGACGCTGAGGCCCTCAGTGCTGGAGCCTGGACACAGACGCCCTCAGTGCTGGAGCCTGGACACAGACGCCCTCAGTGCTGGAGCCTGGACACAGCAACGCCCTCAGTGCTGGAGCCTGGACACAGCAACACCCTCAGTGCTGGAGCCTGGACACTAGGGCTGCAACAACTAATCGATTAAATCAATTAAAATCGACTTTTAAAATAGTTGGCAACTAATTTAGTAATCGATTAGTTGACTAGTTCACGTGACAAAGTCCAAGCGGGAGAATCGGGTGTTGTGAGATGTGTCTATATTGTGTCTATAGCTCAGTGCAGGAGAGAGAGAGGGTGAGAGGGGGAGTGATTGCGTGCTGGATGTATGTCTGGAGCAGTGGAGCCGGGTCTCGCTCCGGGTGTGTGTCCCGTGTGCTCTCAGGGAGAGACAGAGACGCCGATCGGGCACGTAGAGGGTAAAAGGTGCTACTCCTACAGTGTAGTGAGCTAATAAAGCCCCACTCTGCAGCGAAACTGCCTCCTTTTATTTACATTTTCATACACCGCAAACGCACGAGGTCCTCAAAGGAGTGAACCCCGGAGGGAAGCAATCCCCGGCCCTGGAGAAGACGATCTCCCCTGTGCTCCCCAACCACGGTTAGGGGGCGAGAACAGGAAAGGTTAACACGGGGGAAAAAAGAGGACACTTGAGAAATGGCGTCTCCCCTTTAAAATCAGTCGGACTCTGGTGAGATTTCACAAACATATTGGAAACCTTTTTTTGACATGAATAGTAGTTGGGTGCATTACTGGTACAAGTTAATAGGAACGTTTGAATCACAACGTATTGTTTGACACTATACAAGTTCAACCGAAGTTGCTTGGTGTTAGCTAGTTCGCACATATTAGCCGCGATTGCATTGGAACAATGTGTTTCTAAGCCATTAACTAGTCCAGTTAACCTCTTAAACCCTCTCTGTGATTCGCTGGTGCTCCTGTCCATCACAGAGTGTGCGGTACAAGCCCACGAACACCGTGATTGGTCAAAGCTTTGTTGATCTGACCGCGTGCGTAATAGAGAGAGGGGTTGGCAGAGCGAGCACAGCTTCTGTGCGTAAACCCAGGACGCACGGCTAACTTACTTTTAGCACAGTTTTGGAGCACTTTCCTTCTTTTTATCCGATTAATAATCGATTAGTTGAAAAATAATCGCCAGATTAATCGATTATGAAAATAATCGTTAGTTGCAGCCCTACTGGACACAGCGACGCCCTCAGTGCTGGAGCCTGGACACAGACGCCCTCAGTGCTGGAGTCTGGACACAGACGCCCTCAGTGCTGGAGCCTGGACACAGACGCTGAGGCCCTCAGTGCTGGAGCCTGGACACAGACGCCCTCAGTGCTGGAGCCTGGACACAGACGCTGAGGCCCTCAGTGCTGGAGCCTGGACACAGACGCTGAGGCCCTCAGTGCTGGAGCCTGGACACAGACGCTGAGGCCCTCAGTGCTGGAGCCTGGACACAGACGCTGAGGCCCTCAGTGCTGGAGCCTGGACACAGACGCTGAGGCCCTCAGTGCTGGAGCCTGGACACAGACACTGAGGCCCTCAGTGCTGGAGCCTGGACACAGACGCTGAGGCCCTCAGTGCTGGAGCCTGGACACAGACGCTGAGGCCCTCAGTGCTGGAGCCTGGACACAGACGCCCTCAGTGCTGGAGCCTGGACACAGACTCCATAGACATGTATTTTATTTATATATTTACTTTTTATCTTTTATTTGACTCAGTTTAGTTTGCGGGACTGATGTTTATTGTCCCACCTGCCCGCACCCACAATGAGCTTTCAGAATGTGTCCCGCACCGCCATGTTTTGTGTTGGGTCCCGTGGGAGTGCAGGGCTCTACTGCAAAGCTCCAAACGCTCTGCTCCACCCTGTGATGTCATCAAGTGAACAGCCCCTTTTCCCTTTAGTTCAGTCGAGATCAGTGACTCCAGGTTTGTAATGATCCAGATGATTCTAGCGAAGGTGTGTGGAGTTTAAAAACACAGTGGAGCACTTCCTGTATGAAGTGCTTCACACGATGACATCACGAGGTGGAGTGTTTTCAGGCCGTTTGTGACAAGGAAACATCAGAACATCAGATTAAAGCTCCTTTGCTCCTGTTAAGATTAAGTGTTTGATTTGTAAAAGTGAAGCAGAATCCACTTAAATCCAGCCACACACACACACACACACACACACACACACACACACACACACACACACACACACACACACACACACACACACACACACACACTTACACTTACATATGCTGCTGCTCGTCTTCATCAAATATTGGACTGTCCAGGATTAGGATTAAACTCAAGAGACAATCACAAGAGACACACACACACACAGTCTACACACACACACACACACTCTACATACACACACACACTCTACATACACACACACACTCTACATACACACACACACACACACAGTCTACATACACACACACAGTCTACACACACACACACACTCTACATACACACACACACACACTCTACATACACACACACACACACATAGTCTACATACACACACACATACACACACTCTACACACACACACACACACTCTACATACACACACACACACACACACACAGTCTACACACACACACACTCTACACACACACACACACTCTACATACACACACACACACACTCTACATACACACACACACTCTACATACACACACACACACACTCTACACACACACATACACACACACACACACACACACACTCTACACACACACACTCTACATACACACACACACACACTCTACAAACACACACACACTCTACAAACACACACACTCAACATCAACACACACACACACTCTACATACACACACACACTCTACATACACACACACACACACACACACACAGTCTACACACACACACACACACAGTCTACACACACACACACACTCTACACACACACACACACAGTCTACACACACACACACACTCTACACACACACACACACACTCTACATACACACACACACACACTCTACATACACACACACACTCTACATACACACACACTCTACATACACACACACACACACTCTACATACACACACACACTCTACATACACACACACACACACTCTACACACACACATACACACACACACACACACACTCTACACACACACACACACACTCTACATACACACACACACACACTCTACACACACACACACACTCTACATACACACACACACACACACTCTACATACACACACACACTACATACACACACACACTCTACATACACACACACACACACACTCTACATACACACACACACACTCTACATACACACACACTATACACACACACACTATACACACACTACACACACACACTATACACACACACACACTCTACACACACACACTATACACACACACTATACACACACTACACACACACACTATACACACACACACACACACACTACACACACACACACACACACACACACTATACACACACACACACACACACACTTCCTGCAGAGGTGCAAAAGCAACAAACAGAAATACAGAAGTGAACAAATCCATGGCTCAAAAGCTTTTTTATTTTTTAATAACGTTTCAGTAAAAAAGCCAAAACGTCGGATCATTTTTCCTGCTTTGGACCAAAGTAAAGGAGAGTGTACAGGAGTGTCGCGGTACTCGAGACCGGTCTGGACTCGGTCTGGACTCGGTCTGGACTCGGTCTGGACTCGGTCTGGTCTCGGTCTGGTCATGGTCACGGTCTGGACTCGGTCTGGTCATGGTCACGGTCTGGACTCGGTCTGGTCTCGGTCTCGGTCTGGTCTCGGTCTGGTCTCGGTCTGGACTCGGTCTGGACTCGGTCTGGACTCGGTCTGGACTCGGTCTGGTCTCGGTCTGGACTCGGTCTGGACTCGGTCTGGACTCGGTCTGGACTCGGTCTGGTCTCGGTCTCGGTCTGGTCTCGGTCTGGTCTCGGTCTGGTCTCGGTCTCGGTCTGGTCTCGGTCTCGGTCTGGACTACTACTGCAAATACTACCTCAAATACTACTGCAAATACTGCAAATACTACTGCAAATACTACAAATACTACTGCAAATACTACAAATACTACTGCAAATACTACTACAAATACTACTGCAAATACTACTGCAAATACTACAAATACTACTGCAAATACTACAAATACTACTGCAAATACTACAAATACTACTGCAAATACTACAAATACTACTGCAAATACTACTGCAAATACTACAAATACTACTGCAAATACTACCTCAAATACTACTGCAAATACTACTGCAAATACTACTGCAAATACTACTATTATGTACTGCTGAAAGTACTACTATAGAGATCAGGGGTGTTGGTTCTATGAATGTGTGTATAGTGTGTGTGTGTGTGTATATAGTGTGTGTGTGTAGTGTGTGTGTGTATAGTGTGTGTATAGTGTGTGTGTGTATAGTGTGTGTGTGTAGTGTGTGTGTATAGTGTGTGTGTGTGTAGTGTGTGTGTATAGTGTGTGTGTGTGTGTATAGTGTGTGTGTGTGTGTATAGTGTGTGTGTGTGTGTAGTGTGTGTGTGTGTGTGTATAGTGTGTGTGTGTATAGTGTGTGTGTGTGTGTGTGTGTAGTGTGTGTGTAGTGTGTGTATAGTGTGTGTGTGTATAGTGTGTGTATAGTGTGTGTGTGTATAGTGTGTGTGTGTATAGTGTGTGTGTGTGTAGTGTGTGTGTGTGTGTGTGTATAGTGTGTGTGTGTGTGTATAGTGTGTGTGTGTGTGTATAGTGTGTGTGTGTATAGTGTGTGTGTGTGGTGTGTGTGTATAGTGTGTGTGTATAGTGTGTGTATAGTGTGTGTGTGTGTAGTGTGTGTATAGTGTGTGTATAGTGTGTGTGTGTGTGTGTATAGTGTATGTGTGTAGTGTGTGTATAGTGTGTGTGTGTATAGTGTGTGTGTATAGTGTGTGTATAGTGTGTGTGTGTATAGTGTGTGTGTGTGTGTATAGTGTGTGTATAGTGTGTGTGTGTGTATAGTGTGTGTATAGTGTGTGTGTGTATAGTGTGTGTATAGTGTGTGTGTGTAGTGTGTGTGTATAGTGTGTGTGTGTGTGTGTATAGTGTGTGTATAGTGTGTGTGTGTGTATAGTGTGTGTGTGTATAGTGTGTGTGTGTGTAGTGTGTGTATAGTGTGTGTATAGTGTGTGTGTGTGTGTATAGTGTGTGTATAGTGTGTGTGTGTGTATAGTGTGTGTGTGTGTGTTAGTGTGTGTGTATAGTGTGTGTATAGTGTGTGTGTGTGTGTGTGTGTGTGTGTATAGTGTGTGTGTGTAGTGTGTGTATAGTGTGTGTGTGTATAGTGTGTGTGTATAGTGTGTGTATAGTGTGTGTGTGTATAGTGTGTGTGTGTATAGTGTGTGTGTGTATAGTGTGTGTGTGTGTGTATAGTGTGTGTGTGTGTATAGTGTGTGTATAGTGTGTGTGTGTGTGTGTGTGTATAGTGTGTGTGTGTATAGTGTGTGTGTGTGTATAGTGTGTGTGTGTGTATAGTGTGTGTATAGTGTGTGTGTGTGTGTATAGTGTGTGTGTGTGTATAGTGTGTGTGTATAGTGTGTATAGTGTGTGTGTGTGTGTGTATAGTGTGTGTGTGTGTATAGTGTGTGTATAGTGTGTGTGTGTGTGTATAGTGTGTGTGTGTATAGTGTGTGTGTGTATATAGTGTGTGTGTGTGTATAGTGTGTGTATAGTGTGTGTATAGTGTGTGTGTGTATAGTGTGTGTATAGTGTGTGTATAGTGTGTGTGTATAGTGTGTGTGTGTGTGTGTATAGTGTTTATAGTGTGTGTATAGTGTGTGTGTATAGTGTTTATAGTGTGTGTATAGTGTGTGTGTGTATAGTGTGTGTGTATAGTGTGTGTGTGTGTATAGTGTGTGTGTGTATAGTGTGTGTGTATAGTGTGTGTGTGTGTGTATAGTGTGTGTGTATAGTGTGTGTGTGTGTGTGTATAGTGTGTGTGTGTGTGTATAGTGTGTGTGTATAGTGTGTGTGTGTATAGTGTGTGTGTGTGTATAGTGTGTGTGTGTGTATAGTGTGTGTGTATAGTGTGTGTGTGTGTATAGTGTGTGTGTGTGTATAGTGTGTGTGTATAGTGTGTGTGTGTGTATAGTGTGTGTATAGTGTGTGTGTGTGTGTGTATAGTGTGTGTGTGTGTATAGTGTGTGTATAGTGTGTGTGTGTGTGTATAGTGTGTGTGTGTATAGTGTGTGTATAGTGTGTGTGTGTGTATAGTGTGTGTGTATAGTGTGTGTGTGTGTGTGTATAGTGTGTGTGTGTGTATAGTGTGTGTATAGTGTGTGTGTGTATAGTGTGTGTGTGTGTGTATAGTGTGTGTGTGTATAGTGTGTGTGTGTATAGTGTGTGTATAGTGTGTGTGTGTGTATAGTGTGTGTGTATAGTGTGTGTGTGTGTGTGTATAGTGTGTGTGTGTGTATAGTGTGTGTATAGTGTGTGTGTGTATAGTGTGTGTGTGTATAGTGTGTGTGTGTGTATAGTGTGTGTATAGTGTGTGTGTGTGTATAGTGTGTGTATAGTGTGTGTGTGTATAGTGTGTGTGTGTATAGTGTGTGTGTGTATAGTGTGTGTATAGTGTGTGTATAGTGTGTGTGTATAGTGTGTGTGTGTATAGTGTGTGTATAGTGTGTGTGTGTGTGTATAGTGTGTGTGTGTGTATAGTGTGTGTATAGTGTGTGTGTGTGTATAGTGTGTGTGTATAGTGTGTGTGTGTGTGTGTATAGTGTGTGTGTGTGTATAGTGTGTGTATAGTGTGTGTGTGTGTGTATAGTGTGTGTGTGTGTATAGTGTGTGTGTATAGTGTGTGTGTGTATAGTGTGTGTGTGTATAGTGTGTGTGTGTGTGTGTATAGTGTGTGTGTGTGTATAGTGTGTGTATAGTGTGTGTGTATAGTGTGTGTGTATAGTGTGTGTGTGTATAGTGTGTGTATAGTGTGTATAGTGTGTGTGTATAGTGTGTGTGTGTGTGTGTGTATAGTGTGTGTGTGTGTATAGTGTGTGTGTGTGTATAGTGTGTGTATAGTGTGTGTGTGTATAGTGTGTGTGTGTATAGTGTGTGTATAGTGTGTGTATAGTGTGTGTGTATAGTGTGTGTATAGTGTGTGTGTGTATAGTGTGTGTGTGTATAGTGTGTGTGTGTATAGTGTGTGTATAGTGTGTATAGTGTGTGTATAGTGTGTGTGTGTATAGTGTGTGTGTATAGTGTGTGTATAGTGTGTGTGTGTATAGTGTGTGTGTATAGTGTGTGTGTGTATAGTGTGTGTATAGTGTGTGTATAGTGTGTGTGTGTGTATAGTGTGTGTATAGTGTGTGTGTGTATAGTGTGTGTGTGTGTATAGTGTGTGTATAGTGTGTGTATAGTGTGTGTGTGTATAGTGTGTGTATAGTGTGTGTGTGTGTATAGTGTGTGTGTGTGTATAGTGTGTGTATAGTGTGTGTGTGTGTATAGTGTGTGTATAGTGTGTGTATAGTGTGTGTGTGTGTGTATAGTGTGTGTGTGTATAGTGTGTGTATAGTGTGTGTGTGTGTGTATAGTGTGTGTATAGTGTGTGTATAGTGTGTGTGTGTGTGTGTGTATAGTGTGTGTGTGTATAGTGTGTGTGTGTGTATAGTGTGTGTATAGTGTGTGTGTGTATAGTGTGTGTATAGTGTGTGTATAGTGTGTGTGTGTGTGTATAGTGTGTGTATAGTGTG
Source organism: Odontamblyopus lacepedii (assembly GCA_034769755.1). Taxonomy (NCBI): domain Eukaryota; kingdom Metazoa; phylum Chordata; class Actinopteri; order Gobiiformes; family Gobiidae; genus Odontamblyopus; species Odontamblyopus lacepedii. The sequence goes on along the minus strand of CM068354.1, from coordinate 42,478,525 downwards.
TGTATAGTGTGTGTGTGTGTGAGATTAGCCGAAGAACATGAAACATTCTCATCTCGTTATTCTTATTACTCTGGGATTAAACTTTATCACATTTAGATTAAACCAAAATCACACTAATGGAGACAGAAAAAAGAGGAGAGGAGGAAAGGAGAGAAGAGAAAAGGAGAGAAAAGAGGAGAGGAGAGAGGAGGAGAGGAGAGAGGAGGAGAGAAAAGAGGAGAGGAGAGAAAAGAGGAGGAGAGGAGAGAAAAGAGGAGGAGAGGAGAGAGGAGGAGAGGAAAGAGGAGAGAAGAGAGGAGGAGAGGAGAGAGGAGGAGAGAAGAGAGGAGAGAGGAGAGAGGAGGAGAGGAGAGAGGAGGAGAGAAAAGAGGAGGAGAGGAGAGAGGAGAGAAAAGAGGAGAGAGGAGGAGAGGAAAGAGGAGAGAAGAGAGGAGGAGAGGAGAGAGGAGGAGAGAAGAGAGGAGAGAGGAGGAGAGAGGAGGAGAGAAAAGAGGAGAGAAGAGAGGAGAGAGGAGGAGAGGAGAGAGGAGGAGAGGAGAGAGGAGGAGAGAAAAGAGGAGGAGAGGAGAGAGGAGAGAAAAGAGGAGGAGAGGAGAGAGGAGGAGAGGAAAGAGGAGAGAAGAGAGGAGGAGAGAAGAGAGGAGGAGAGAAAAGAGAGGAGAGAGGAGGAGAGAAAAGAGGAGAGAGGAGGAGAGAAAAGAGGAGAGGAGAGAGGAGGAGAGAAAAGAGGAGAGGAGAGAGGAGGAGAGAAAAGAGGAGAGAGGAGGAGAGGAGAGAGGAGAGAAAAGAGGAGGAGAGGAGAGAGGAGGAGAGGAAAGAGGAGAGAAGAGAGGAGGAGAGGAGAGAGGAGGAGAGAAGAGAGGAGAGAGGAGGAGAGAAGAGAGGAGGAGAGAAAAGAGGAGAGGAGAGAGGAGGAGAGAAAAGAGGAGAGAGGAGGAGAGAAAAGAGGAGAGAGGAGGAGAGAAAAGAGGAGAGAGGAGGAGAGAAAAGAGGAGAGGAGGAGGAGAGAAGAGAAGAGAAAAGAGGAGAGAGGAGGAGAGAGGAGGAGAGAAAAGAGGAGAGAGGAGGAGGAGAGAAGAGGAGAAAAAAGAGGAGATGAGAGAGGAGGAGAGGAGAGAGGAGGAGAGAAGAGAGGAGAGAGGAGGGCCAAACTGCACAAAACATAAAAAGCTCTGATGAAAATATGAAATATTTGTTTTATTTGGGGATGAACTGGTGTTTTAAAAACGTATTTGTAATAAAAAATCTATGACCTTTTCCTGTGTATTTATTTATTTTTATTATTATTTTATTTGTATCTTTTTTATTTTTATTATTATTTTCTCTTCGTTATTTCTTCTGACCTCTGACCTCCGCGCTGTATCCGGTCGCCTGACGTCATCACGCCGCCGCTGCAGAGATGTGCGTGAGACGTGCACTTTTCACGTGTTTTTAGGAGCGTGTCCGTGCGCGTAACCGTGCGTGACTCACCGTGCATGGGACACGCGCACGCGGAGCCGGAGACGCGCTTTTTACGGTAAGAACTTCAAAAGAACCGGAACTATGACCGGAAACAGCCGTTAGCTCCAGGCTAACGAGGCTAACGAGGCTAACGAGACTAAAGAGGTTAAAACCTGCTCTGGTCCCGATCCTGATTTAGTCCTGGTTTAGTCCCAGATTAGACCTGGTTTAGTCCCGGATTAGTCCTGGTTTAGACCTGGTTTAGTCCTGGTTTAGACCTGGTTTAGTCCTGGTTTAGACTTGGTTTAGTCCTGGTTTAGTCCAGGTTTATACCTGGTTCAGATGTGACTAAATCCTGGTTTAGAGCAGGTTTAGACCTGGTTTAGTCCTGGTTCAGATTTGGTTAAATCCTGGTTTAGTCCTGGTTTACTCCTGGTTTAGACCTGGTTTAGTCCTGGTTTATACCTGGTTTAGTCCAGGTTTAGACCTGGTTCAGATGTGATTAAATCCTGGTTTAGTCCGGGTTTAGACCTAGTTTAAACCTGGTTTAGTCCAGGTTTAGTCCTGGTTCAGATTTGGTTAAATCCTGGTTTAGTCCTGGTTTACTCCTGGTTTAGACCTGGTTTAGTCCTGGTTTAGACCTGGTTTAGTCCTGGTTTACACCTGGTTTAGACCTGGTTTAGTCCTGGTTTAGACTTGGTTTAGACCTGGTTTAGTCCTGGTTTAGACTTGGTTTAGTCCTGGTTTAGACCTGGTTTAGTCCTGGTTTAGACTTGGTTTAGTCCTGGTTTAGTCCAGGTTTATACCTGGTTCAGATGTGACTAAATCCTGGTTTAGTCCAGGTTTAGACCTGGTTTAGTCCTGGTTCAGATTTGGTTAAATCCTGGTTTAGTCCTGGTTTACTCCTGGTTTAGACCTGGTTTAGTCCTGGTTTATACCTGGTTTAGTCCAGGTTTAGACCTGGTTCAGATGTGATTAAATCCTGGTTTAGTCCGGGTTTAGACCTGGTTTAGACCTGGTTTAGTCCTGGTTTATACCTGGTTTAGACCTGGTTTAGTCCTGGTTTAGACTTGGTTTAGACCTGGTTTAGTCCTGGTTTAGACTTGGTTTAGTCCTGGTTTATACCTGTTTTAGGCCAGGTTTAGACCTGGTTCAGATGTGATTAAATCCTGATTTAGGCCTGGTTCATTCCTAGTTTAATCCTAGTCCAGTCCCGGTCCAGTCCTGGTCCTGGTCTAGTCTCTGGACTCTGTTTCCCAGGGGGCCGAGCGGTCGGTGATGGTGCTGGAGGATGAGGAGGTCCAGACTGGTTCTGTTCCTGGTCCTGGTCTGTGTCCTCGTGGTCTACCTCATGGTCCTGAAGCGGCACTACGACTCCCACGATGCACTGCCCCTGAGACACCCCGCCCCCAAAGGCTTCCTGCCGCCCCATTGGCCGCCGGGCTCCAGGGGCCGGGTCCAGTTTGGGATCATGTTTGACGCCGGCAGCACCGGGACCCGAGTCCATGTGTTCAAGTTCAGAGTGGACCACAACAAGAGCCGTGAGTCCGGGGTTAGACCTGGTTCAGTCCTGGTTTAGACCTGGTTTAGTCCTGTTTTAGTCCCGGTTTAGTCCCGGTTTAGTCCCGGGTTCAGTCCCGGTTCAGTCCCGGTTCAGTCCAGGGTTGAGTCCTGGTTCTTTCCTGGTTTAGTCCTGGTTCAGTCCCGGTTCAGTCTTGGTTTTGGTCCCGGTTTTGGTCCCGATTCAGTCCCGGTTCAGTCCCGGTTCAGTCCCGGTTCAGTCCCGGTTTAGACCTGGTTTAGAGCTGGTTTAGTCCTATTTTAGTCCCGGTTCAGTCCCGGTTCAGTCCCGGTTCAGTCCCGGTTCAGTCCCGGTTCAGTCCCGGTTCAGTCCTGGTTCAGTCCAGGGTTGAGTCCTGGTTCTTTTCTGGTTTAGTCCTGGTTCTTTTCTGGTTTAGTCCTGGTTCAGTCCTGGTTCAGTCCAGGGTTGAGTCCTGGTTCTTTCCTGGTTTAGTCCTGGTTCAGTCCCGGTTCAGTCTCGGTTCAGTCTCGGTTTAGTCCTGGTTCAGTCCTGGTTCAGTCTCGGTTCAGTCTCGGTTTAGTCCTGGTTCAGTCCCGGTTCAGTCTCGGTTCAGTCTCGGTTTAGTCCTGGTTCAGTCCTGGTTCAGTCCTGGTTCAGTCCTGGTTCAGTCCTGGTTTAGTCCCGGATTAAGTTGGACAAACACTGCATGAATTTTGTTCCTTTTGAGTCGATTTTTGGCTCGTGCGTCTGTTTGTGGGACGAACTCTTGTCTGAATCGTGCGTCTTCGTGTCGTAAACATGAGGGAACGAGGACAGACGAGTCCCTCAGGCTCCAGATCCACCGCAAGAAAATCAAACCTGTTTGAGGCCAGTCTCCTCGGGAGGGTTTCACTGCTGCAGTGGCACACGCGCTGACACAGGAGCAGCACAGGTGATCAAAGCAAATCCAAATCCACTGTTTCTACGGCACATTTCACACACAGCAGTTTCCAAAGTGCTGCACCGACACAAAACATAAAGAAAAGCTCAAATTTGGTCATACAGTCCTAAAACAATAAAACCAGGGAAATCAAATTAAAGAAATAATAATAAATCACTAAGTAGAATTAAAATAAATAAAATAAAATAGATAAGAGACACAGAGGAGCACAAACTCACGCGGTGTTAAAGGCCAGAGAATAAAAGTGGGTTTTAAATCACTCGACTGTTGGGGTTGTCGGGGCTGTCGGGGCTGTCGGGGCTGTTGGGCTGTCGGGGCTGTAGGGGCTGTCGGGGGGGCTGTAGGGGGGGCTGTCGGGGGGGCTGTCGGGGTTGTCGGGGGTGTTGGGGGCTGTCGGGGTTGTCGGGGTTGTCGGGGCTGTCGGGGCTGTCGGGGCTGTTGGGACTGTCGGGGCTGTAGGGGCTGTCGGGGGGGCTGTCGGGGGGGCTGTCGGGGCTGTTGGGGCTGTCGGGGCTGTTGGGGCTGTCGGGGTTGTCGGGGCTGTTGGGGCTGTTGGGGCTGTCGGGGCTGTAGGGGGGGCTGTCGGGGGGGCTGTCGGGGCTGTCGGGGTTGTCGGGGCTGTCGGGGCTGTAGGGGGGGCTGTCGGGGTTGTTGGGGCTGTAGGGGGGGCTGTCGGGGGGGCTGTCGGGGCTGTTGGGGCTGTTGTTGAGCTGTCGGGGCTGTCGGGGCTGTCGGGGTTGTCGGGGCTGTCGGGGGGGCTGTCGGGGGGGCTGTCGGGGCTGTCGGGGGGGCTGTTGTTGGGCTGTCGGGCTGTCGGGGGGGCTGTCGGGGTTGTTGTCGGGGCTGTGGGGGCTGTCGGGGCTGTCGGGGTTGTCGGGGCTGTAGGGGGGGCGGTCGGGGTTGTCGGGGCTGTAGGGGGGGCTGTCGGGGTTGTGGGGGCTGTCGGGGGGGCTGTCGGGGGGGCTGTCGGGGCTGTCGGGGGGGCTGTTGTTGTGCTGTCGGGGCTGTCGGGGGGGCTGTCGGGGGTGCTGTTGTTGTGTGTGCAGTCGGGAGTGTTGTGGGCTGTCGGGGTTGTCGGGGCTGTCGGGGCTGTCGGGGTTGTCGGGGCGGTGGGGGCTGTCGGGGCAGTCGGGGCTGTCGGGTGGGCTGTCGGGGTGGTTGACGGGGATGTGGGGGCTGTCGGGGCTGTTGTCGGGGTTGTCGGGGCTGTCGGGGCTGTAGGGGGGGCTGTGGGGCTGTCGGGGTTGTGGGGGCTGTCGGGGGGGCTGTCGGGGCTGTCGGGGGGGCTGTTGTTGGGCTGTCGGGGCTGTCGGGGTTGTTGTCGGGGCTGTCGGGGTTGTCGGGGCTGTCGGGGTTGTCGGGGCTGTCGGGGGGGCTGTCGGGGGGGCTGTTGTTGTGGGGGCTGTCGGGGTTGTTGGGGGCTGTCGGGGTTGTCGGGGCTGTGGGGGCTGTCGGGGCTGTCGGGGGGGCTGTCGGGGTTGTTGTGGGGGCTGTGGGGGCTGTCGGGGGGGCTGTCGGGGTTGTTGTGGGGGCTGTCGGGGTTGTTGGGGGCTGTCGGGGTTGTCGGGGCTGTCGGGGTTGTCGGGGCTGTTGGGGCTGTCGGGGGGGCTGTCGGGGGGGCTGTTGTTGGGCTGTCGGGGCTGTCGGGGGGGCTGTCGGGGTTGTTGTGGGGGCTGTCGGGGCTGTGGGGGCTGTCGGGGCTGTGGGGGCTGTCGGGGCTGTGGGGGCTGTCGGGGCTGTTGTCGGGGCTGTGGGGGCTGTGGGGGCTGTCGGGGTTGTTGGGGGCTGTCGGGGCTGTCGGGGCTGTCGGGACGTGAGGGGCCGAGCGTTTCACAGTTTAGGGCCGGACAGCCTGATCCCCCTGGGTTTAAGTCTCCACTTTGGCCCCTGGAGCTGGAGCTGCCAGCGAGACGCACTGTGGGGCCAGAACATTTAAAGCTTTAAAAACAATCAAATCTTAAAATCAACTCTAAACGAACTGGAAGCCGGTGCAGCGACGCTAAAATCGGGGGAATGTGCTCGTGTTTTTTGGTTCCAGTTAAAAGTCGTGAAGCAGAATTGTGGACCAACTGTAATAAAGTGCAAGAGGAAAAAGTCCATTACAGAGGAAACAAAAGCGTGTTTGACCTGTTCAAATGATTTAAAAGATAAAAAAGGTTTCATTTGAATTTAAAATCACTGTTTTCCAGCATTCTCCACCTTCCCTGGTTTTTCCAGAACGAGCGCTCAGGCCGAACAGAAGAGCGTTAGTTTGTACAGTTTGACAGGGACGGACGATTAAATTTAACCATCGATTTTTGATTAATCCTGAACATTTGATATTAAAATGATCCTCATTGTTCTTCCTGTTCCTCATCTGCATAAATAAACTTTAAACACACAAAGGTCCTGACTCCAGAGCCTCATCAGTGTGAGATCAGAATGAGTTTAATGCAGATTTAAACATTTATGTTTTACACAAACTAAACTTAAAACCTCACGGCTCATTTGCATAAACTGTAAGAGCTGAGCTCTACGTTCCTACCCTCACCTATGGTCATGAGCTCTGGGTAGTGACCGAAAGAACGAGATCGCGGATACAAGCGGCCGAAATGAGTTTCCTCCGCAGAGTGGCCGGGCGCTCCCTTAGAGATAGGGTGAGGAGCTCGGTCACACGGGAGGAGCTCGGAGTAGAGTCGCTGCTCCTCCACGTCGAGAGGAGCCAGCTGAGGGGAGGGCATCTGGTTCGGATGCCTCCTGGACGCCTCCCTCGGGAGGTGTTCCGGGCATGTCCCACCGGTAGGAGGCCCCGGGGAAGACCCAGGACACGCTGGAGGGACTATGTCTCTCGGCTGGCCTGGGAACGCCTCGGGGTCCGTCCGGAGGAGCTGGTGGAAGTGGCTGGGGAGAAGGAAGCTTGGGAGCCCCTGCTTAGACTGCTGCCCCCGCGACCCGGCCCCGGATAAGCGGAAGAAGATGGATGGATGGATGGATGTAAGAGCTGAAAAAAGCAGCTCTTTCCTTGTGCTGCTGCTTCAGCTTCTGTGGGACTAAAGGACTCGACTCAGTGAATATGAGTGTTCTCTCTGTGACTCAGTGAATATGAGTGTTCTCTCTGTGACTCAGTGAATATGAGTGTTCTCTCTGTGACTCAGTGAATATGAGTGTTCTCTCTGTGACTCAGTGAATATGAGTGTTCTCTCTGTGACAGAGGATGTGCTGCTGATGCTGAGTCTGTTCTGTGCGTATGTCGCGTTGCAGATGCTGCGTAAACATGTGAAACCGGGACACTCAAAAACCCGATCATACCCGGGACACTGATGTGCAGGGAAACACACTCTGAGGAATATAGGGATCTCCAAGGAGCCAGAGCCGAGACGTGGGACTGTGAGGCTCCAGAGTTTGTGCTCAGACCTCGACTCCTCAGGCTCCGTTACACAGACACCGACATTCAGTTTGGCCATTCCTGGTCCTGGTCCTGGTCCTGGTCCTGGTCCTGGTCCTGACCTGGTCCTGGTCCTGGTCCTGGTCCTGACCTGGTCCTGGTCCTGGTCCTGACCTGGTCCTGGTCTGTTTCAGGAGTCCCGGAGCTGCTGGACGAGTCCTTTAAGGCATTTTCTCCTGGACTCTCTGCCTTCGCTGAAGATCCTCCTCAGGTACTGACAGGTGCTCACAGACAGGTGCTCAGACAGGTGCTCACAGACAGGTGCTCACAGACAGGTGCTCACAGACAGGTGCTCAGACAGGTGCTCACAGACAGGTGCTCAGACAGGTGCTCCCAGACAGGTGCTCAGACAGGTGCTCACAGACAGGTGCTCACAGACAGGTGCTCACAGACAGGTGCTCAGACAGTTGCTCACAGACAGGTGCTCTCAGACAGGTGCTCTCAGACAGGTGCTCACAGACAGGTGCTCACAGACAGGTGCTCACAGACAGGTGCTCAGACAGGTGCTCACAGACAGGTGCTCAGACAGTTGCTCACAGACAGGTGCTCTCAGACAGGTGCTCACAGACAGGTGCTCACAGACAGGTGCTCAGACAGGTGCTCACAGACAGGTGCTCACAGACAGGTGCTCACAGACAGGTGCTCAGACAGGTGCTCACAGACAGGTGCTCACAGACAGGTGCTCACATGTGACTCTCTTTGGTCCAGTCCAGGTCCGGTCTTCTTCAGCTCCTGGACTTCGCTAAGACCAAAGTCCCGGTCCAGATCCAAGGATCCACTCCGGTTTTTCTGAAGGCCACTGCCGGACTCAGACTCCTGAAAGGAAACCAGGCCCAGCGGCTCCTGGACCAGGTCTGGACCAGGACTGGACCAGGACTGGACCAGGACTGGACCAGGACTGAACCAGGACTAAACCAGCACTAAACCAGGACTAGACCAGGACTAGACCCGGACTAGACCCGGACTAGACCAGGTCTGGCCTGGGTCTGACCCCGGTGTGGTTGCAGGTGCGGCAGGTGTTCGGTTCGTCTCCGTTCTCGGCGTCGGATCAGAACGTGTCGGTTTTAGACGGAGCCGACGAAGGTCAGACACTTTTTACTTTGAGTTTTTTAAACTTTTAAAATCCTGAAAACGTTCTGTTCCACCTCGTGATGTCATCATGTGGTACAGGAAGTGCTCCACTGTGTTTTTAAACTCCACACACCGTCACCAGAATCACCTGGATCATTTCAGGACCCCAAAACCCTAACCCAACCCTAACCCAACCCTAACCTAACCCAACCCTAACCTAATCCAACCCTAACCTAACCTAACCCAACCCTAACCTAACCCAACCCTAACCTAATCCAACCCTAACCTAACCCAACCCTAACCCAACCCTAACCTAACCCAACCCTAACCTAATCCAACCCTAACCTAACCCAACCCTAACCTAACCCAACCTAACCTAACCCTGGCCTGGTCCAACCCTAACCTGGCAACCTAACCTAATCCAACCCTAACCTGGCCCAGCCTAACCTAATCCAAGCCTAACCTGGCCTAACCCAACCCTGGCCTAATCCAACCCTGGAACCTGGCAACACCTAACCTAACCCTAACCTAACTTAACCCTAACCCAACCTAACCCTAACCTGGCAGCCTAACCTAATCCAGCCTGGCCTGGCCCAGCCTAACCTAATCCAACCCTAACCTAACCCAGCCCTAACCTGGCCCAAGCCTAACTGGCCCAATCCTGGCCTAACTCAACCCTAACCTAACCCAGCCTAACCTAACCTGGCAACCCTGGCCTGGCCCAACCTGGCCTGGCAGCCTAACCTAATCGGCCTGGCCTAATCCAGCCTGGCCTAACCCAACCCAACCAAGCCTAATCAACCTAACAGCCTAACCTGGCAACCTAACTCAAGCCTGGCCTAACCCTAACCTAGCAGCCCAACCCTAACCTAATCCAGCCTAACCTAACCACCCTAACCTAATCCAGCCTAACCTAATCCAGCCCTAACCTAATCCAACCCTAACTAACCTACCTAACAACCTAACCTAATCCAACCCTAACCTAACCTAACCCAACCCTAACCTAACCCAACCCTAACCTAACCCAACCCTAACCTAATCCAACCCAACCCTAACCTAATCCAACCCTAACCTAACCTAACCCAACCCTAACCTAACCCAACCCAACCCTAACCCAACCCTAACCCAACCCAACCCTAACCTAAGCCTGGCAACCTGGCAACCTAACCCAGCCTAACCTAACCAACTAACCCAACCCTAACTAGCTAACCCAACCAACCTAACCCTAACCTAACTAACCTGGCAGCCTAACCTATCCCAGCCTGGCAACCTAATCCAAGCCCAGCCTAACCTGTCAAGCCCAACCCAACCCTAACCCAACCCTCTAACCTAAGCGGCTCAACTGACGGCCCCCTGGCACCCTGGCCTAACTCCAACTAACTCACCAAACTCAAGCCTGGCCCAGCTGCCTCAACCTGGCCTGGCCTAACCTTAGCAGCCTAACCCAGCCCAGCCTAACCTAACCCTAACCTAGCCTAACTCAGCAACCTAACCTAACTCCCCAACCCTAACTCTAACCCGGCCCAGCCTAACCTAACCTAACTTCCAAGCCTGGCACCCTGGCCTGGCCTGGCCTAACCTGGCGGCCTGGCCTGGCCTGGCAGCCTGGCCTGGCCTGGCACAGCTGGCCTAAGCCTGGCAGCCCTGGCAGCCTGGCCTGGCCTGGCATGCGGCCTAACCTGGCCTGGCCTGGCATAACCTAACTGGCCTAACATAACCCGGCCTGGCCTGGCACCCTGGCCTGGCCTGGCCAGCCTGGCCTGGCACCTAAGCCTGGCCTGGCCTGGCCTGGCCTGGCTGGCTTGGCCTGGCCAACCTGGCCAACCTGGCCTGGCCTGGCCTAGCCCTGGCCTAGCCTGGCAACCCTGGCCTGTGACCCAGCCTGGCCTGGCAGCCTAGCCTGGCCTAACCTGACACAACCCTCTAACCTAACCTAACCTAACCCTCAACCTAACTGCCCCAGCCTAACCTAACCTAACCAGCCTAACCCAGCCTAACCCTAACCTAACTCTTAACCTAACCTAACCTAGCCTTCTTAGCCTAACCTAACCTAACCTAAGCCTAACTCTTAACCAGCCTAACCCAACCCTAACATAAACAGACAAGCTGAGCCTGGTTCAATCTGGGACGCTGTGGTTTTTATTCCTTTATTCTTTTATTCTCTTATTATTTGTATTAAAGCCTGAATTAAAATGATATTAGATTAAACGAGATTAGGCCCTGTCCAAATCTCAGCCCGTCCTGAACACCAAAACACCAAAACACCAGATTAGAAACACTCCAGCCCCACGGCATCTGAGGAAATCTGTGACACAACAATGAGATTATAAGAGGAGGAGCAATCTGAGTAATGTCTGCAGTTATTAACACGACACAATGAGATTATAAAATATATATAAAAATAAATAAATCTAAAAGAGGAGGAGCGTCGTACAGATGTGGGCATGTAAACGGGACAATGGGATTAAGAGCAGCGGGAGCAGCGGGATTAGAGGAGCAGGAATTCTAAGAAATCTGTTGCACAACAGTAATGACTGTAATGAACTACAGAACTGCTGCTGCTGCTGCTGCTGCTCGAGCTGCTGCTGCTGCTGCTGCTGCTGCTGCTGCTGCTGCTGCTGCTCGAGCTGCTGCTGCTGCTGCTCGAGCTGCTGCTGCTGCTGCTGCTGCTGCTGCTGCTGCTGCTGCTGCTCGAGCTGCTGCTGCTCGAGCTGCTGCTGCTGCTGCTGCTGCTGCTGCTGCTGCTGCTGCTCGAGCTGCTGCTGCTGCTGCTGCTGCTGCTGCTGCTGCTCGAGCTGCTGCTGCTGCTGCTGCTGCTGCTGCTGCTCGAGCTGCTGCTGCTGGAAAATTAGATTCATTTATGTTTTTTAAAATCCACATTTAGGAAAATGACAAAATGGAGGGTTTTATTATTATTAGAAACACACAGCCCCACAGTGTCTGAGTCACTCACGTCTCACAGCAAAAAGGTTCAGGGTTCGATCCCCGGGCCTTTCTGTGTGGAGTTTGCATGTTCTCCCCGTGTCTGGATGGTTTCCCCATCAGCCCAAACCTGCTGTGTCTGTGTGTCTGTGTGTGTGTGTATGTGTGTGTGTGAGATGGTCGGAGGGACCAAAGGTGCGGATTGGAGTCGCACTTCTGTCAGTCTGTCCCAGGGCGGCTGTGGCTACAACACCCTCACCTCCACCAGAGTGAGTGAAGAAACGCTGTGATAATAATGTGTGAAGTGTCTTTGGGACATGAGTCTGTGTAAAGTGTCTTTGGGGACATGAGTCTGTGTGAAGTGTCTTTGGGGACATGAGTCTGTGTAAAGTGTCTTTGGGGACATGAGTCTGTGTAAAGTGTCTTTGGGGACATGAGTCTGTGTGAAGTGTCTTTGGGGACATGAGTCTGTGTAAAGTGTCTTTGGGGACATGAGTCTGTGTGAAGTGTCTTTGGGGACATGAGTCTGTGTGAAGTGTCTTTGGGGACATGAGTCTGTGTGAAGTGTCTTTGGGGACATGAGTCTGTGTAAAGTGTCTTTGGGGACATGAGTCTGTGTGAAGTGTCTTTGGGGACATGAGTCTGTGTAAAGTGTCTTTGGGGATATGAGTCTGTGTGAAGTGTCTTTGGGGACATGAGTCTGTGTAAAGTGTCTTTGGGGACATGAGTCTGTGTAAAGTGTCTTTGGGGACATGAGTCTGTGTGAAGTGTCTTTGGGGACATGAGTCTGTGTAAAGTGTCTTTGGGGACATGAGTCTGTGTGAAGTGTCTTTGGGGACATGAGTCTGTGTGAAGTGTCTTTGGGGACATGAGTCTGTGTGAAGTGTCTTTGGGGACATGAGTCTGTGTGAAGTGTCTTTGGGGACATGAGTCTGTGTGAAGTGTCTTTGGGGACATGAGTCTGTGTGAAGTGTCTTTGGGGACATGAGTCTGTGTAAAGTGTCTTTGGGGACATGAGTCTGTGTGAAGTGTCTTTGGGGACATGAGTCTGTGTGAAGAGTCTTTGGGGACATGAGTCTGTGTGAAGTGTCTTTGGGGACATGACTGTGTGAAGTGTCTTTGGGGACATGAGTCTGTGTGAAGTGTCTTTGGGGACATGAGTCTGTGTAAAGTGTCTTTGGGGACATGAGTCTGTGTGAAGTGTCTTTGGGGACATGAGTCTGTGTGAAGTGTCTTTGGGGACATGAGTCTGTGTAAAGTGTCTTTGGGGACATGAGTCTGTGTGAAGTGTCTTTGGGGACATGAGTCTGTGTGAAGTGTCTTTGGGGACATGAGTCTGTGTAAAGTGTCTTTGGGGACATGAGTCTGTGTGAAGTGTCTTTGGGGACATGAGTCTGTGTGAAGTGTCTTTGGGGACATGAGTCTGTGTAAAGTGTCTTTGGGGACATGAGTCTGTGTGAAGTGTCTTTGGGGACATGAGTCTGTGTGAAGTGTCTTTGGGGACATGAGTCTGTGTGAAGTGTCTTTGGGGACATGAGTCTGTGTGAAGTGTCTTTGGGGACATGAGTCTGTGTGAAGTGTCTTTGGGGACATGAGTCTGTGTAAAGTGTCTTTGGGGACATGAGTCTGTGTGAAGTGTCTTTGGGGACATGAGTCTGTGTGAAGTGTCTTTGGGGACATGAGTCTGTGTGAAGAGTCTTTGGGGACATGAGTCTGTGTGAAGTGTCTTTGGGGACATGACTGTGTGAAGTGTCTTTGGGGACATGAGTCTGTGTGAAGTGTCTTTGGGGACATGAGTCTGTGTGAAGAGTCTTTGGGGACATGAGTCTGTGTGAAGTGTCTTTGGGGACATGAGTCTGTGTAAAGTGTCTTTGGGGACATGAGTCTGTGTGAAGTGTCTTTGGGGACATGAGTCTGTGTAAAGTGTCTTTGGGGACATGAGTCTGTGTGAAGTGTCTTTGGGGACATGAGTCTGTGTAAAGTGTCTTTGGGGACATGAGTCTGTGTGAAGTGTCTTTGGGGACATGAGTCTGTGTGAAGTGTCTTTGGGGACATGAGTCTGTGTGAAGTGTCTCTGGGGACATGAGTCTGTGTGAAGTGTCTCTGGGGACATGAGTCTGTGTGAAGTGTCTCTGGGGACATGAGTCTGTGTGAAGAGTCTTTGGGGACATGAGTCTGTGTGAAGTGTCTTTGGGGACATGAGTCTGTGTGAAGAGTCTTTGGGGACATGAGTCTGTGTGAAGTGACCCTATTATTAGGAAACAGGTTCACATCTGTAGTATTTGCAGTAGTAGTATTTTAAGTAGTACATTTTGCAGCAATAGTATCTGTAGTACTGCGGTATTTGCAGTAAATAGTATCTGTAGTACTGTGGTATTTGCAGTAAATAGTATCTGTAGTACTGTGGTATTTGCAGTAAATAGTATCTGTAGTACTGTGGTATTTGCAGTATTAGTACTGGTGTAATCTTGTGTGATGGGGTCAGAGGCGACGCTCTCGCTCAGACCTCACTGCTGCATCAGGGTGTTTTCTGTAGTAGTATTTGTAGTATTTGTAGTATTTGTAGTAGTATCTGCAGTAAACAGTATCTGCTGCATCAGGGTGTTTTCCAGTGAAACTCTTGGACAGCGACCCTCTGAAGAAGCCATTTCACAAACCTCTAATCTGCCCCAGACCGGGATCGTAACCGGATCAGGGCCGGATCGGGGCCGGATCGGGGCCGGATCGGGGCTGGTCTTGGTGCGGGTCTTAGGACTCGGAGCGGCTCTAATCCCACATTAAGGCCACGCCTGTCACTTTAGAGATTGGATTAACGGGAGGGCATCTGATACAGCACCATTAAGGAATTATGGAGAAACAGGATTCAGAAAACACGCCTAAGTACGACTGTTACTACTAATATTTCTACTAATACTACAGCTACTACTAATACTACTGCTACTACTAATACTACAGCTACTACTAATACTACAGCTACTACTACTACTACAGCTACTACTAATACTACAGCTACTACTACTACTACTACTGCTACTACTACTACTACAGCTACTACTAATACTACAGCTACTACTACTGCTACTACTACTACTACTACAGCTACTACTAATACTACTGCTACTACTAATACTACAGCTACTACTACTACTACTGCTACTACTAATACTACTGCTACTAATACTACAGCCACTACCACTGCTACACTACTACTACTACAGCCACTACACCACAGCCACTACTAATACTACAGCCTGCACTAACTACTACAGCCACTACTATACTACAGCTACTACTACTACTACAGCTACTACACCAGCTACTACTAATACTACCTACTACTAACACCACAGCTACTACTACCTACACTGCTACTACATACTACCTACAGCCACTACTAATACACCAGCTACTACTACTACTACAGCTTACTACTAATACTACAGCCACTACTACACTACTACTGCTACTACTAATACCACAGCCACCACTACCACTACACCACTAATACCACTACACTACCACTACCACTACAGCTACCACTAATACCACAGCACTACCACTACTACAGCCACTACTAATACCTACAGCCTACCACTACTACTGCACTGCCACCTACTAACTGCTGCTAATACCACTGCTGCTACTAATACCTACAGCCACTACTACCTACTACAGTTACTACTACTACCTACAGTTACTACTAATACTGCACTGCTACTAATACTACAGCTGCTACTACTACTACTACAGTTACTACTAATACTACTACTGCTACTACTAATACCACAGCTACTACTAATACCTGCAGCTGCTACTACTACAGCCACTACTACTACTACTGCTACTACTACTGCTACTGCTACTAATACTACTGCTACTAGTACTACTACTACAGCTACTACTACTACTACAGTTACTACTACTACTACAGCTACTACTAATACTACTACAGCTACTACTACTGCTACTACTACTACTAATACTACAGCTACTACTAATACTACAGCTACTACTACTACTACTGCTACTACTAATACTACTGCTACTACTAATACTACTGCTACTACTAATACTACAGCTACTACTAATACTACAGCTACTACTACTACTACAGCTACTACTAATACTACAGTTACTACTAATACTACAGCTACTACTACTACTACAGTTACTACTAATACTACAGCTACTACTACTACTACAGTTACTACTAATACTACAGCTACTACTACTACTACAGTTACTACTAATACTACTGCTACTACTAATACTACAGCTACTACTAATACTACAGCTACTACTACTACTACAGCTACTACTAATACTACAGCTACTACTACTACTACAGTTACTACTAATACTACTGCTACTACTAATACTACAGCTACTACTAATACTACAGCTACTACTACTACTACAGCTACTACTAATACTACAGCTACTACTACTACTACAGTTACTACTAATACTACAGTTACTACTAATACTACAGCTACTACTACTACTACAGTTACTACTACTACTACTGCTACTACTACTACTACAGTTACTACTAATACTACAGCTACTACTAATACTACAGCTACTACTACTACTACAGCTACTACTACTACTACTACAGCTACTACTAATACTACAGCTACTACTACTACTACAGCTACTACTAATACTACAGCTACTACTACTACTACAGTTACTACTAATACTACAGCTACTACTACTACTACAGTTACTACTAATACTACAGCTACTACTACTACTACAGTTACTACTAATACTACAGCTACTACTACTACTACAGTTACTACTAATACTACTGCTACTACTACTACTACAGTTACTACTAATACTACAGCTACTACTACTACTACAGTTACTACTAATACTACAGCTACTACTACTACTACAGTTACTACTAATACTACAGCTACTACTACTACTACAGTTACTACTAATACTACTGCTACTACTACTACTACAGTTACTACTAATACTACAGCTACTACTACTACTACAGTTACTACTAATACTACAGCTACTACTACTACTACAGTTACTACTAATACTATAGCTACTACTACTACTACAGCTACTACTGCAAATACTACGACTACTACTGCTAAACACGCCTGAGTACGACTGTTCCTATTCAAATAATATTTAAATCGTTGTCATCAATTTTTGAATAGTGTTTTGGCCAAAAATTCAGATCCCAAACGACGACTCAGACAGAGAGGAGGTCCTACAGGTCCAGTCTCTGGTCTCTGGTCTCTGGTCCGGACTCTGGTCTCTGGTCCGGACTCTGGTCTCTGGTCCGGACTCTGGTCTCTGGTCCGGACTCTGGTCTCTGGTCTCTGGTCCGGACTCTGGTCTCTGGTCCGGACTCTGGTCTCTGGTCTCTGGTCCGGACTCTGGTCTCTGGTCCGGTCTCCGGTCTCCGGTCTCTGGTCCGGTCTCTGGTCTCTGGTCCGGACTCTGGTCTCTGGTTTCTGGTCTCTGGTCCGGTCTCTGGTCTCTGGTCCGGTCTCCGATCTTTGGTCCGGTCTCCGGTCTCTGGTCCGGTCTCTGGTCTCTGGTCCGGTCTCTGGTCTCTGGTCCGGACTCCGGTCTCTGGTCCGGTCTCTGGTCTCTGGTCCGGACTCTGGTCTCTGGTCCGGACTCTGGTCTCTGGTCCGGTCTCCGATCTTTGGTCCGGTCTCCGGTCTCTGGTCCGGTCTCTGGTCTCTGGTCCGGACTCTGGTCTCTGGTCCGGTCTCTGGTCTCTGGTCCGGTCTCCGATCTTTGGTCCGGTCTCCGGTCTCTGGTCCGGTCTCTGGTCTCTGGTCCGGTCTCTGGTCTCTGGTCCGGACTCCGGTCTCTGGTCCGGTCTCTGGTCTCTGGTCCGGACTCTGGTCTCAGTGTGGTTCTTCTCAGGTGTCTCTGCGTGGCTCACGGTGAACTTCCTGCTGGGGGCTGTAGGAGGCGCTGCTGTGTCTGTGGGGACCCTGGACCTGGGAGGAGGCTCCACCCAAGTCACCTTCAGCCCGAGTGAAAAGGTCAGACCCGAACCTGGCCAGAACCCCCCCAGAACCTGCCCCAAACCCGCCCAGAACCCCCCCAGAACCTGCCCCAAACCCGCCCAGAACCCCCCCAGAACCTGCCCCAAACCCGCCCAGAACCCCCCCAGAACCTGCCCCAAACCCGCCCAGAACCCCCCCAGAACCTGCCCCAAACTCGCCCAGAACCCCCCCAGAACCTGCCCCAAACACGCCCAGAACCCCCCCAGAACCTGCCCCGAACCCAAACCCGCCCAGAACCCGCCCCAAACCCAAATCCGCCCCAAACCCGCCCCAAACCCGCCCCAAACCCACCCCAAATCTGCCCCAAACCTGCCCCGAACCTGCCCAGAACTTGCCCCAAACCTGCCCCGAACCTGCCCAGAACCCGCCCCCAAACCTGCCCCAGGTCTTTCCTCTTCTTCCTCGTTCACAGTCGAGTCTTTTGTCGTTTTTCAGTTCGTCGAGTCTCTGTCCTCCTCAGACCTACAGAACCTCCAGAACCTCACGCTCTTCACCTCCTCCTACAACCTCTACACCCACAGGTCTGGACCAGGACCGGACCGGGACTGAACCAGGACTAAACCAGGACTTAACCAGGACTGGACCAGGACTGGACCAGGACTGGACCCTTTATAATAAAGTGTGTTTCAGTTATCTGGGCCTGGGGCTGATGGAGGCTCGAGCGGCTGTTCTGGGACCCCCCTCTGCTGCAGGTAACACCTCCTCCCGGTTTAGTCCTGGTTTAGTACCAGTTTTGTCCCAGTTTAGTCCTGGTTTAGTACCAGTTTTGTCCCGGTTTAGTCCTGGTTTAGAGTGTCGTGATGTGGAGTTACGAGTCGGGTCTGTGGTGGTCCTGTGGTCGTCGTGGTAACTGGGTCAGAGTTGAACTTGAGCCTCCAGAGGATTAATAAGCCATTATCTTTATCTGAGCTCTTATTACAGCGCCAAGATTAAAGGACAGATGTTCAACACACACAAACGGGGACATGTCCAACACTCACACACAAACGGGGACATGTCCAACACTCACACACAAACGGGGACATGTCCAACGCACACAAACGGGGACATGTCCAATGCACACAAACGGGGACATGTCCAACGCACACAAACGGGGACATGTCCAACACTCACACACAAACGGGGACATGTCCAACACTCACACACAAACGGGGACATGTCCAACGCACACAAACGGGGACATGTCCAACGCACACAAACGGGGACATGTCCAACACTCACACACAAACGGGGACATGTCCAACACTCACACACACGGGGACATGTCCAACGCACACAAACGGGGACATGTCCAACGCACACAAACGGGGACATGTCCAACACACACAAACGGGGACATGTCCAACGCACAAAAACGGGAACATGTCCAACGCACAAAAACGGGGACATGTCCAACGCACACAAACGGGGACATGTCTAACTCACAAAAACGGGGACGTGTTCAACGCACAAAAACGGGGACATGTCCAACGCACACAAACGGGGACATGTCCAACGCACACAAACGGGGGCATGTCCAACGCACACACACAAATGGGGACATGTCCAACACACAAAAACGGGGACATGTCCAACACACAAAAACGGGGACATGTCCAACACACACAAACGGGGACATGTCTAACGCACAAAAACGGGGACGTGTTCAACGCACAAAAACGGGGACATGTCCAACACTCACAAACGGGGACATGTCCAACGCACACAAACGGGGACATGTCCAACGCACACAAACAAACGGGGACATGTCCAACGCACACAAACGGGGACATGTCCAACGCACACACACAAACGGGGACATGTCCAACGCACACAAACGGGGACGTGTCTAACGCACAAAAACGGGGACGTGTTCAACGCACACAAATGGGGACATGTCCAACGCACACACACAAATGGGGACATGTCCAACACTCACAAACAAACAGGGACATGTCCAACACTCACAAACATACGGGGACATGTCCAACACTCACAAACAAACGGGGACATGTCCAACGCACACAAACGGGGACATGTCCAACGCACACACACAAACGGGGACATGTCCAACACTCACAAACAAACGGGGACATGTCCAACGCACACAAACGGGGACATGTCCAACGCACACACACAAACGGGGACATGTCCAACGCACACACACAAATGGGGACATGTCCAACACTCACAAACATACGGGGACATGTCCAACGCACACAAACGGGGACATGTCCAACGCACACACACGGGGACATGTCCAACGCACACACACAAACGGGGACATGTCCAACGCACACAAACGGGGACATGTCCAACGCACACAAACGGGGACATGTCCAACGCACACAAACGGGGACATGTCCAACGCACACAAACGGGGACATGTCCAACGCACACAAACGGGGACATGTCCAACGCACAAAAACGGGGACATGTCCAACGCACAAAAACGGGGACATGTCCAACGCACACAAACGGGGACATGTCCAACGCACACAAACGGGGACATGTCCAACGCACACAAATGGGGACATGTCCAACACTCACAAACAAACGGGGACATGTCCAACACTCACAAACAAACGGGGACATGTCCAACACTCACAAACAAACGGGGACATGTCCAACGCACACAAATGGGGATGTGACCAATGCACACAAACGGGAACATGTCCAACACTCACACACAAACGGGGATGTGTCCAACACTCACACACAAACGGGGACGTGTTCAACGCACACAAACGGGGACTTGTCCAACGCACACAAATGGGGATGTGTCCAACGCACACAAACGGGGACATGTCCAACGCACACAAACGGGGACATGTCCAACACACACAAACGGGGACATGTCCAACGCACACAAACGGGGACGTGTCCAACGCACACAAACGGGGACGTGTCCAACGCACACAAACGGGGACGTGTCCAACGCACAAAAACGGGGACGTGTCCAACGCACAGAAACGGGGACGTGTCCAACGCACAGAAACGGGGACGTGTCAAAAGCACACAAACGGGGACGTGTCCAACGCACACAAACGGGGACGTGTTCAACGCACAAAAACGGGGACGTGTCCAACGCACACAAACGGGGACGTGTCCAACGCACACAAACGGGGACGTGTCCAACGCACACAAACGGGGACATGTCCAACGCACACAAACGGGGACATGTCCAACGCACAAAAACGGGGCCGTGTCCATCGCACACATACGGGGACGTGTCCAACGCACAAAAACGGGGACGTGTTCAACGCACAAAAACGGGGACGTGTCCAACGCACAAAAACGGGGACGTGTCCAACGCACACAAACGGGGACGTGTTTAACGCACACAAACGGGGACATGTTTAACGCACAAAAACGGGGACATGTTTAACGCACAAAAACGGGGACATGTCCAACGCACACAAACGGGGACATGTCCAACGCACACAAACGGGGACATGTCCAACGCACACAAACGGGGACATGTCCAACGCACACAAACGGGGACATGTCCAACGCACAAAAACGGGGACATGTCCAACACACACAAACGGGGACGTGTCCAACGCACAAAAACGGGGACGTGTCTAACGCACAAAAACGGGGACGTGTTCAACGCACAAAAACGGGGACGTGTTCAACGCACACAAACGGGGACATGTCCAACGCACACAAACGGGGACATGTCTAACGCACACACACAAATGGGGACATGTCCAACACTCACAAACGGGGACATGTCCAACACTCACAAACAAACGGGGACATGTCCAACGCACACAAATGGGGATGTGACCAACGCACACAAACGGGAACATGTCCAACACTCACACACAAACGGGGACGTGTCCAACACTCACACACAAACGGGGACGTGTTCAACGCACACAAACGGGGACTTGTCCAACGCACACAAATGGGGATGTGTCCAACGCACACAAACGGGGACATGTCCAACGCACACAAACGGGGACTTGTCCAACGCACACAAATGGGGATGTGTCCAACGCACACAAACGGGGACATGTCCAACACTCACACACAAACGGGGACATGTCCAACGCACACAAACGGGGACATGTCCAACGCACACAAACGGGGACGCGTCCAACGCACACAAACGGGGACGCGTCCAACGCACACAAACGGGGACGCGTCCAACGCACACAAACGGGGGCATGTCCAACGCACACAAACGGGGGCATGTCCAACGCACACAAACGGGGACATGTTACGCACTCGTACAGGTGACGTGTGTCTCTCTTCTGTCTGTAGGGGGCGCTGTCCTGGTCAGTCCCTGTTTGCCTCCAGACGGGAGCGGGACTTGGGAACACGACCACGTCCTGTACAGCGTGAGAGGACAGAGGACGGGTGAGACGACAGGTGAGTGGACAGGTGACGTGACAGGACAGGTGAGACAGCAGGTGAGACATGTCTGTGGAACTCTGTGGGACATTTAGCGTTTTAAAGAACTCTCCAAACTGTTCTCCTCAGACGTTTCTTCTCAGATGTTTCTTCTCAGATGTTTCTGGTCGTTTCTCCTCAGATGTTTCTGCTGTTGCAGGTTCCGTGTTCTCAGCGTGTTCTCAGCGTGTTCGTTCTGTTCTGAAGGACACTGTGAGGCCTGTGGAGCAGCAGCAGCAGTTTTATGCCTTCTCCTATTACTACGACCGAGCGGTGGAGATCGGAGCCATCGGTGAGGCACGGGAGGGCATCTGACACACCTGATATAAAGGCCACGTTTACATGAGGTTTTTAATTCTGGAGTAAATAGTTCTGAATTAAAATCTTCTCTTTGGAGTTTCCATGTAAATAATAATTCCGACACAAACGTATTTCCGTCTTTGGGAAGAAAACCCACACTTCAGCTGCTCCGGCTTTTCTGTCATCTCAGTTTGTCGTTTTGCCGCCGACACAAACACGATCAGAACTTTTTCCGCAGTGGTTCTGATGATAATGAAGCAGCAGCTGGAGAATTCTGTCCTCACGCTTTCCGTCTGTGAGCTGAGGAGGAGAAGGGAAGAGTGTGGGAGAAGGAGGAAGAAGACAAACTGAGTGTGAGGCTGCCACACCTCAGCCCACTCCCACATCCCGCTCACAAATCCAAAGAGACGTGGAGGAAAGTCCCAAGAGACGACTGGAGGAGCCGGATCAGAAGGACGAGCCAACGAGCACCAACGACCGGGATTATTTAGAAGAAGAAGAAATGTTTACATGACCCAGGGAGAAATTCATTCGGCTTTAAAATCAGAATAAACCCACTGACTTCAGGACTAAGATTAATTCAAGAATCTTTTTCAGCAGAATTAAGAGTTTATGTGGACTTTTTAAAGAGGAACTCAGGCTATTCAGAATTAAAGCTTCATGGAAACGTGGTAAATGGAAAATTTGACTTATTAAATCAAATTTTTTTCAAACTTTTATTTTGTTCAAACTTGAAGTCTCATAATTTAACGCTCTGGCTCCTGCCTGCTCCTGTCTGCTCCTGTCTGCTCCTGTCTGCTCCTGCCTGCTCCTGTCTGCTCCCGTCTGCTCCTGTCTGCTCCTGTCTGCTCCTGTCAGCTCCTGTCTGCTCCTGTCTGCTCCTGCCTGCTCCTGTCTGCTCCTGTCTGCTCCTGTCTGCTCCTGCCTGCTCCTGTCTGCTCCTGTCTGCTCCTGTCTGCTCCTGCCTGCTCCTGTCTGCTCCTGCCTGCTCCTGTCTGCTCCTGTCTGCTCCTGTCTGCTCCTGTCTGCTCCTGTCTGCTCCTGCCTGCTCCTGCCTGCTCCTGTCTGCTCCTGTCTGCTCCTGCCTGCTCCTGTCTGCTCCTGTCTGCTCCTGTTTGCTCCTGCCTGCTCCTGTCTGCTCCTGTCTGCTCCTGTCTGCTCCTGTCTGCTCCTGCCTGCTCCTGTCTGCTCCTGTCAGCTCCTGTCTGCTCCTGTCAGCTCCTGTCTGCTCCTGCCTGCTCCTGTCTGCTCCTGTCTGCTCCTGCCTGCTCCTGCCTGCTCCTGTCTGCTCCTGTCTGCTCCTGTCTGCTCCTGTCTGCTCCCGTCATCTTGGTTTTTTGTGGCTGAATTTAAGCCTGGTTTTTGTCTCAGATCTTCTTACTTTGGCGTCTTAGAAAGTAAATGTGGAACTCTGAATTACTGACACAGATTTGTCCTCATCTGCTCATCTAAACAGAGATTGTGTTTGTTCATGAAAACCTGCTCCAAAAGGTAAGATAAGATATCCTTTATTTGTCCCACAATGGGGAAATTTCAGTGTTGCAACGCACAGTAAAGAGAACAGCAAGAAACAGTAGCAGCAATAGAGTACAGTTGAGTTAAAAATAGACAAACACTATAAGGATCTAAAGCCTCCCAAACCCTCAAAACCTGCTCCAAAACCTCCAAAACCTGCTCCAAAACCTCCAAAACCCTCAAAACCTGCTCCGAAACCTCCAAAACCTGCTCCAAAACCTCCAAAACCCTCAAAACCTGCTCCGAAACCTCCAAAACCTGCTCCGAAACCTCCAAAACCTGCTCCAAAACCTCCAAAACCTCCAAAACCTGCTCCGAAACCTCCAAAACCTGCTCCGAAACCTCCAAAACCTGCTCCAAAACCTCCAAAACCTGCTCCAAAACCTCCAAAACCTGCTCCGAAACCTCCAAAACCTGCTCCAAAACCTCCAAAACGTCCAAAACCCTCAAAACCTGCTCCGAAACCTCCAAAACCTGCTCCAAAACCTGCTCCAAAACCTCCAAAACTTCCAAAACCCTCAAAGCCTACTCTAAAACCTCCAAAACCTGCTCCAAAACCCTCAAAACCTGCTCTAAAACCTCCAAAACCTGCTCCAAAACCCTCAAAACCTGCTCTAAAACTTCCAAAACCTGCTCCAAAACAAAACCTATGCATCTGTCTGTTTGTGATCTTCTCTTCAGACGTTCTCACCTAAAGTAGGAGACTTTACGTTCCCTCGTGCAGAAGTTCCACAAATCAAACAAGAGCTCCTCCAGCGGGGCAAAATACGCCCGTACTTTGAATTATTGTATATAGAATTAAGTTAGAATTAGTCAAACCCAGTTAAAGATGAATTGTTGGTGCAGTTTGGAAGTTTGACATTCAGGTGAGACGGTTGTGGAGTTAGAGCGCGGACAAGAAATTGTCCACAGACAGACGGACAGACGGACAGACAGACAGACGGACGGACGGATAATCAATAGGGAAATCTGGCTCTTGCAGTAGGAGTATGAGTATGACATCATCACATTCTAGAATCGGAATTCCACCAATCAGATCGCAGCAACAGAACTTAAAGACACTACAAAGCTTTGATGTGTCAAAGCTCAAAGAAGCAGAGAATGTGGGTTGTTCTCGCTTTCAGCAGCAGAACATTTGAGAAGAGAGTTCAGATCTACGGCACGTAACATAAAAGGACAGAGATGGAAGATAAAAAGACAGAGATGGAAACGATCACAGTTGGCAAGAGCGACAGACATGTCTCTGTGCAAAGATATCCATTTTCAAATACAAAACCAAACATGAACACTGTGTTCGAGGAATTGAGGAGGGAGCAGAAGTTGTGCGATGCTTTGCTCAACGTGGCCGGCGTGCAATTCCCAGCACACAAACTGGTTCTGTGTAGCTGCAGCACATACTTTAAAAGCCTCTTCACTGACAGGTCCAGCCCTGACTGCCAGGTGTTTGAGATCTCCAATGTGTCAGCTGATATCATGAAGATTATCCTGGACTACTGCTACACCAGGGTGGTGCACATCACCCAGGAAAACCTCCAGGAGCTCTTTATAGCTGCTGACTACTTAGATGTGAGCGGCATTACCGAAGTCTGCTGTCAGGTCATGAAGGAGCAAATGTCCCCCAGTAACTGCATCACTGTATGGGGTATCTCAAACAGGTACTACTACCCCCAGCTGAGGAAACAAGCCTTCTTATACATCCTGAAGCATTTCGAAGAGGTGGTGACCAGCTCTGAAGAGTTCTTCCAGCTCTCCAGGGAAGACCTGTGTTCAGTCATTGATGATGATCGGCTGAACGTGAAGGAGGAGACCACCGTGTTAGTGGCAGTCATCAGATGGATTTTACATGCTCCTGAGGAAAGGAACCACTACTTGGCCGACCTCCTACTAAAAGTCCGTCTGGGTCTGATCCCTGTTGATGACTTCACTCAGTGCATGATTAGATATAACCTGTCCCACTACATTCATAACTGGAAGATTGTGGAGGCGAAGATCATAAAGGTGATGTTGGATGAAAGAGCTAGGAGCTACAATGCCTCCCTGCCCCCCACTCGTCTAGCCACTCCAAGGCTGCCCAGTGCGGTGCTTATGGTTATTGGTGGCTATAGCCAAAACAGAAGAAGAACCAACAGAATTGAAGTCTATGACAACCGCACCGATCGCTGGGTGGGTGTGGCTAATGATGACTGGACTCCAAGAGAACATCACGGCACAGTGTTCCTTAATGGATCTGTGTACGTGATTGGAGGGTATGGAGGGCAATCACTGGCTCAACACTGGCTCAACACTACCTGCAAGTACGACCTGGCAATTCACACGTGGCAAGAAATGGCACCCATGCATTCACGTAGGTGCTTCATTAGTGTGACTTTGCTGGATGGTTTGATCTACGCGATAGGCGGGTGCGATGGACGGGACAGGCTGAAGACAGCCGAAAGGTACTTGCCAGTGACCAATCAGTGGACCATGATTTCACCTATGAACGAACAGAGGAGCGCTGCCAGCAGCACAGTGTACAATGGAAAGATCTACATTTGTGGAGGTTTTAATGGTGAACATCACCTGGCATCAGCTGAGACTTACAACCCACTAACCGAACAGTGGACCATGATAGCAGATATGTCCACCATGTGCTCTGGGCTCAGTGTCATCGCCTATGCCAATGAAATCTACGCTGTTGGTGGGCTTAATGGGGATTCCTGTTTGAACACTGTTGAAGCCTATAACCCCGCAACCAACACGTGGCGCCCCCTACCCAACATGTGGACCGGGCGCAGCGACTTTGGCATCGAGGTTGTTGACAATCAGCTATATGTTGTAGGCGGGTACAATCAGGGCACCATTCATTGTGCTGAATGTTTTGATGCAAGGACCGGAGTTTGGACTCAGGTGCGGGACATGGAGATCCCTCGTTCTGCCCTGAGCTGCTGTGTGGTGTTTGACCTTCCCAACATGGCCGACTTTGCTCCACCCCGCCCTCCTCCTCATGACGATTCCACTGAGGAGTAGATGCGCACTCATTTAAATAAAAGCATCTATTAACTGCAAACAAGAGCTAAATACGCCCGTACTTTGAATTATTGTATATAGAATTAAGTTAGAATTTGTCAAACCCAGTTAAAGATGAATTGTTGGTGCAGTTTGGAAGTTTGACATTCCTACGTGAGACGGTTGTCGAGTTAGAGCGCGGACAAGAAATTGTCCACAGACAGACGGACAGACGGACAGACGGACAGACAGACGGACGGATAATCAATAGGGAAATCTGGCTCTTGCAGTAGGAGTATGAGTATGACATCATCACATTCTAGAATCGGAATTCCACCAATCAGATTGCAGCAACAGAACTTAAAGACACTACAAAGCTTTGAAGTGTCCACAGACGGACGGACAGACGGACAGACGGACAGACGGACAGCGCCATACCATAATACGTCCCGTATTAGAACGGGCGGATAAAAACACTTAAGTTCAGAGGATCCAAACGCTGGAATCGTTGAGCCCAGACGCTCAAATCCACTTCCTCCCTGGACGATTGTAAAAGACAAAACAAACAGATTTGTAATATTTAAGATCGGATCTGCTGAAAGTCCTCGTGCCTGTTCATGTCTGTGGAGCAACATCAGGTCTGTGGAGGAGCAGATCTTCGACCAAACGCTCCTCTCAGTCCCTCCTGCACATTTACGCTTTGACGTTTCTCTGTTTGTTTTTCCTTTATGTGCAAATCAAATCTAAATCTAAAACTCCAGCACGAGAAACGGGAAGATGAACTCTCCTTTGTTCAGTGACTCTGAATCCAGACGCAGAACTTCAGATAAACCAGAGAAGAAAATATCTGAATTAAAACAGGCACGAGACTGTTTTTTGATCGGTGTTATTTGAATAAACTTTAAATAAAAAATTAGAAATAGAGGTGGAAATGTGTTTTTTTGTTTGACACTAAAACAGAAAAATGACATAAACTGTTTTCCCATTTTATACGGTTTTTCCTTCTTAATTGAAATAAAAAAGAAGTGTTTGTGTTTGTGCAGATGGAGGCCGAGGAGGGGAGGTGCGGCTGAAGGATTATTCCTCTGCGGCTCAGAGAGGTAAGAGCGCCCCCCGCTGGACACTCGCTGAACTGCACTGATCTGTGTGTGAGGGAAACTCTTCAGCTGAGACGCCACAGAGAAAATCTGAAACCCAGAAACAGGAGAAAAACCTTGAGCTGAAGCCAAAAACCAAAACCAAAACCTCCAAAACCTCCAAAACCTGCTCCAAAACCTGCTCCAAAACCTTCAAAACATCCAAAACCTGCTCCAAAACCTGCTCCAAAACCTTCCAAACATCCAAAACCTGCTCCAAAACCTTCAAAACATCCAAAACCTGCTCCAAAACCTTCCAAACATCCAAAACCTGCTCCAAAACCTTCAAAACATCCAAAACCCGCTCCAAAACCTACTCCAAAACCTACTCCAAAACCTCCAAAACCTACTCCAAAACCTCCAAAACCTGCTCCAAAACCTGCTCCAAAACCTGCTCCAAAACCTACTCCAAAACCTACTCCAAAACCTCCAAAACCTGCTCCAAAACCTCCAAAACCTGCTCCAAAACCTGCTCCAAAACCTTCAAAACATCCAAAACCTGCTCCAAAACCTTCAAAACATCCAAAACCTGCTCCAAAACCTTCAAAACATCCAAAACCCGCTCCAAAACCTACTCCAAAACCTACTCCAAAACCTCCAAAACCTACTCCAAAACCTCCAAAACCTGCTCCAAAACCTGCTCCAAAACCTCCCAAACCTGCTCCAAAACCTCCCAAACCTGCTCCAAAACCTCCAAAACCTGCTCCAAAACCTGCTCCAAAACCTCCCAAACCTGCTCCAAAACCTCCAAAACCTGCTCCAAAATCTCCCAAACCTGCTCCAAAACCTCCCAAACCTGCTCCAAAACCTGCTCCAAAACCTCCCAAACCTGCTCCAAAACCTCCAAAACCTGCTCCAAAACCTCCCAAACCTGCTCCAAAACCTCCCAAACCTGCTCCAAAACCTGCTCCAAAACCTCCCAAACCTGCTCCAAAACCTGGTCCAAAACCTCCCAAACCTGCTCCAAAACCTGGTCCAAAACCTCCCAAACCTGCTCCAAAACCTGGTCCAAAACCTCCCAAACCTGCTCCAAAACCTGGTCCAAAACCTCCCAAACCTGCTCCAAAACCTGCTCCAAAACCTCCCAAACCTGCTCCAAAACCTGCTCCAAAACCTCCCAAACCTGCTCCAAAACCTGCTCCAAAACCTCCCAAACCTGCTCCAAAACCTCCCAAACCTGCTCCAAAACCTCCCAAACCTGCTCCAAAACCTCCAAAACCTGCTCCAAAACCTGCTCCAAAACCTTCCAAACATCCAAAACCTGCTCCAAAACCTCCCAAACCTGCTCCAAAACCTGCTCCAAAACCTCCCAAACCTGCTCCAAAACCTGCTCCAAAACCTCCCAAACCTGCTCCAAAACCTGCTCCAAAACCTGCTCCAAAACCTCCCAAACCTGCTCCAAAACCTGCTCCAAAACCTCCCAAACCTGCTCCAAAACCTCCCAAACCTGCTCCAAAACCTGCTCCAAAACCTCCCAAACCTGCTCCAAAACCTACTCCAAAACCTACTCCAAAACCTCCAAAACCTGCTCCAAAACCTCCAAAACCTGCTCCAAAACCTGCTCCAAAACCTCCCAAACCTGCTCCCAAACCTGCTCCTGTGTCAGACTCACCTGTCGTTCTCCAGTCTGTGCAGGTGCGACCCTGTCACCCGACCAGAGTCCTCTCCTCTGCCTGGACCTGGTCTACATCTCAGTCCTGCTGCAAGACCTCGGATTCAAACCAGACTCACACCTCAAGGTCTGCGAGTCCTGCTTTAGTCCTGGTTTAGACCTGCTTTAGTCCTGCTTTAGTCCGCCTTTAGTCCTGGTTTAGACCTGCTTTAGACCTGCTTTAGTCCGGCTTTAGTCCGGCTTTAGTCCTACTTTAGTCCGGCTTTAGTCCGGCTTTAGTCCTGCTTTAGTCCTGCTTTAGACCTGCTTTAGTCCTGCTTTAGTCCTGCTTTAGACCTGCTTTAGTCCTGCTTTAGTCCTGGTTTAGACCTGCTTTAGTCCTGCTTTAGTCCGGCTTTAGTCCTGGTTTAGACCTGCTTTAGACCTGCTTTAGTCCGGCTTTAGTCCGGCTTTAGTCCTACTTTAGTCCGGCTTTAGTCCGGCTTTAGTCCTGCTTTAGTCCTGCTTTAGTCCGGCTTTAGTCCTGCTTTAGTCCTGCTTTAGACCTGCTTTAGTCCTGCTTTAGTCCTGCTTTAGTCCGGCTTTAGTCCTGCTTTAGTCCGGCTTTAGTCCGGCTTTAGTCCGGCTTTAGTCCGGCTTTAGTCCGGCTTTAGTCCGGCTTTAGTCCGGCTTTAGTCCGGCTTTAGTCCGGCTTTAGTCCGGCTTTAGTCCGGCTTTAGTCCGGCTTTAGTCCGGCTTTAGTCCGGCTTTAGTCCTGCTTTAGTCCGGCTTTAGTCCTCCTTTAGTCCTCCTTTAGTCCGGCTTTAGTCCGGCTTTAGTCCGGCTTTAGTCCGGCTTTAGTCCTGCTTTAGTCCTGCTTTAGTCCGGCTTTAGTCCGGCTTTAGTCCGGCTTTAGTCCTGCTTTAGTCCTGCTTTAGTCCGGCTTTAGTCCTGCTTTAGTCCTGCTTTAGTCCTGCTTTAGTCCGGCTTTAGTCCGGCTTTAGTCCTGCTTTAGTCCGGCTTTAGACCTGCTTTAGTCCTGCTTTAGTCCTGCTTTAGTCCGGCTTTAGTCCTGCTTTAGTCCGGCTTTAGACCTGCTTTAGTCCTGCTTTAGTCCGGCTTTAGTCCGGCTTTAGTCCGGCTTTAGTCCGGCTTTAGTCCGGCTTTAGTCCTGCTTTAGTCCTGCTTTAGTCCTGCTTTAGTCCTGCTTTAGTCCGGCTTTAGTCCTGCTTTAGTCCTGCTTTAGTCCGGCTTTAGTCCGGCTTTAGTCCTGCTTTAGTCCTGCTTTAGTCCGGCTTTAGTCCTGCTTTAGTCCTGCTTTAGTCCGGCTTTAGTCCGGCTTTAGTCCGGCTTTAGTCCGGCTTTAGTCCTGCTTTAGTCCTGCTTTAGACCTGCTTTAGTCCTGCTTTAGTCCGGCTTTAGTCCGGCTTTAGTCCGGCTTTAGTCCGGCTTTAGTCCGGCTTTAGTCCGGCTTTAGTCCGGCTTTAGTCCTGCTTTAGACCTGCTTTAGACCTGCTTTAGTCCTGCTTTAGTCCTGGTTTAGACCTGCTTTAGTCCTGCTTTAGACCTGCTTTAGTCCGGCTTTAGTCCGGCTTTAGTCCGGCTTTAGACCGGCTTTAGTCCTGCTTTAGACCTGCTTTAGACCTGCTTTAGTCCGGCTTTAGTCCGGCTTTAGTCCTGCTTTAGACCTGCTTTAGTCCTGCTTTAGTCCGGCTTTAGTCCGGCTTTAGTCCTGCTTTAGTCCTGCTTTAGTCCTGCTTTAGACCTGCTTTAGTCCTGCTTTAGTCCTGGTTTAGTCCACCTTTAGTCCTGGTTTAGTCCTGCTTTAGTCCCGCTTTAGTCCGGCTTTAGTCCTGCTTTAGTCCGGCTTTAGTCCGGCTTTAGTCCGGCTTTAGTCCTGCTTTAGTCCTGCTTTAGTCCGGCTTTAGTCCGGCTTTAGTCCTGCTTTAGTCCTGCTTTACTCCGGCTTTAGTCCGGCTTTAGTCCTGCTTTAGACCTGCTTTAGACCTGCTTTAGTCCTGCTTTAGTCCTGGTTTAGACCTGCTTTAGTCCTGCTTTAGTCCTGGTTTAGACCTGCTTTAGTCCGGCTTTAGTCCTGCTTTAGACCTGCTTTAGTCCTGCTTTAGTCCGGCTTTAGTCCTGCTTTAGACCTGCTTTAGTCCTGCTTTAGTCCGGCTTTAGTCCGGCTTTAGCCCTGCTTTAGTCCTGCTTTAGTCCGGCTTTAGTCCGGCTTTAGTCCTGCTTTAGACCTGCTTTAGCCCTGCTTTAGCCCTGCTTTAGTCCTGCTTTAGTCCGGCTTTAGTCCGGCTTTAGTCCGGCTTTAGACCTGCTTTAGACCTGCTTTAGTCCTGCTTTAGTCCTGCTTTAGTCCGGCTTTAGTCCGGCTTTAGTCCGGCTTTAGTCCTGCTTTAGTCCGGCTTTAGTCCGGCTTTAGTCCTGCTTTAGTCCGGCTTTAGTCCTGCTTTAGTCCTGCTTTAGACCTGCTTTAGTCCTGCTTTAGTCCTGCTTTAGTCCTGCTTTAGTCCGGCTTTAGACCTGCTTTAGTCCTGCTTTAGACCTGCTTTAGTCCTGCTTTAGTCCTGCTTTAGACCTGCTTTAGACCCGGTTTAGACCCGGTTTAGACCCGGTTTAGACCCGGTTCAGTCCCGGTTTAGTCCTGGTTTAGTCCTGGTTTAGTCCTCCTTTAGACCTGGTTCAGTCCTGGTCTAGTCCTGGTCTAGTCCTGGTCTAGTCCTGGTCTAGTCCTGGTCTAGTCCTGGTTCAGTTCTGTTTTCTTGCAGTTGTCTCGGTGGATTCGGGGGGTGGAGACCAGTTGGGCTTTGGGAGCGACGTTCAACTACATGAACCTCTGAGACTCTTATTGTGAAAGGACCGAGTCTTATTGTGAAAGGACAGACTCTTATTGTGAAAGGACCGAGTCTTATTGTGAAAGGACCGAGTCTTATTGTGAAAGGACCGAGTCTTATTGTGAAAGGACCGAGTCTTATTGTGAAAGGACCGAGTCTTATTGTGAAAGGACAGACTCTTATTGTGAAAGGACCGAGTCTTATTGTGAAAGGACGGACTCTTATTGTGAAAGGACCGAGTCTTATTGTGAAAGGACACTCTTATTGTGAAAGGACTGAGTCTTATTGTGAAAGGACACTCTTATTGTGAAAGGACCGAGTCTTATTGTGAAAGGACAGACTCTTATTGTGAAAGGACTGAGTCTTATTGTGAAAGGACAGACTCTTATTGTGAAAGGACAGACTCTTATTGTGAAAGGACTGAGTCTTATTGTGAAAGGACACTCTTATTGTGAAAGGACTGAGTCTTATTGTGAAAGGACTGAGTCTTATTGTGAAAGGACTGAGTCTTATTGTGAAAGGACAGACTCTTATTGTGAAAGGCCCGAGTCTTATTGTGAAAGGACACTCTTATTGTGAAAGGACTGAGTCTTATTGTGAAAGGACACTCTTATTGTGAAAGGACCGAGTCTTATTGTGAAAGGACAGACTCTTATTGTGAAAGGCCCGAGTCTTATTGTGAAAGGACACTCTTATTGTGAAAGGACCGAGTCTTATTGTGAAAGGACAGACTCTTATTGTGAAAGGACAGACTCTTATTGTGAAAGGACTGAGTCTTATTGTGAAAGGACTGAGTCTTATTGTGAAAGGACTGAGTCTTATTGTGAAAGGACAGACTCTTATTGTGAAAGGACCGAGTCTTATTGTGAAAGGCCCGAGTCTTATTGTGAAAGGCCCGAGTCTTATTGTGAAAGGCCCGAGTCTTATTGTGAAAGGACCGAGTCTTATTGTGAAAGACTTTTATTTATTTTAAACCATCCAATCAGGAGGCAGCTTTGGCCCACGCTGGCAGCTGATTGGTCGGTTTCTGCGTTTAAATCCTGTAAATGTGATTCTGAAGTTTGAGTTGTCGTCATGACGATCAGTGTTGATTAAACTGCGGTGAGTGTTTCATTAATGCCTCAGTGTGGAACTTTTCCTCCTGTTTGACCGAACTGTCCCCGTGGAAACCAGAAACTGAAGCTGCACAACAACGAAAACCAGAACCTGAACTTGTGGAGACAGAACCTGAGTCTGAGTTTGGAAATGTTCAGAGGAACTTTTAAAGACAATTTAAAATGTTTAATAAAAGTTTGATACAAAATCAAATGTGTTTTTCTGACACACGGGGAGGGCATCTGACACAGGGGAGGGCATCTGACACACGGGGAGGGCATCTGACACACAGGGGAGGGCATCTGACACACAGGGGAGGGCATCTGACACAGGGGAGGGCATCTGACACACACGGGAGGGCATCTGACACACAGGGGAGGGCATCTGACACACAGGGGAGGGCATCTGACACACAGGGGAGGGCATCTGACACAGGGGAGGGCATCTGACACACAGGGGAGGGCATCTGACACAGGGGAGGGCATCTGACACACAGGGGGAGGGCATCTGACACAGGGGAGGGCATCTGACACACAGGGGGAGGGCATCTGACACACAGGGGGAGGGCATCTGAGGCACGGGGAGGGCATCTGACACACAGGGGGAGGGCATCTGACACAGGGGAGGGCATCTGACACAGGGGAGGGCATCTGACACACGGGAGGGCATCTGACACACGGGAGGGCATCCGACACAGGGGAGGGCATCTGACACAGGGGAGGGCATCTGACATACGGGAGGGCATCTGACACAGGGGAGGGCATCTGACACACAGGGAGGGCATCTGACACAGGGGAGGGCATCTGACACAGGGGAGGGCATCTGACACACGGGAGGGCATCTGACACACAGGGGGTTCTAGACCGCGGGGGGCGGGGCTCTGTGGCCGGTGTGAGGGTCCAGTTCGCCCCGCGTCTCCTCCTCCCGGAGCCGAGTGCGGACCGTGGATCCTGGAGGGACGTGTCCTGGGCGGAGGTGAGAACCGGACTGAGAACCAAGACCGGACCCGGACCCGGACCCGGACCCGGACCAGGCTCCTCCGGGTTTGGGGCAGTTTTAGCGCAGGTTTGGGGCAGTTTTGAGACACTTTTGGGGCAGTTTTTGGTCAGTTTTGGGGCAGTTTCGCTCTTTTGTTCTCGCGGCGCTTTCCCGTTCCCATGGTGAAGCTGCGTGATCTCGCGAGACTTGCCCCCTGACTGCAGGGTTCTCACGCTGGATTCTCGCGAGACTCCGGCTGTTTCTAAAATCTGAACGAAAAACGGGAAAAGTTGAAATTATTTTATTTGGAGAAAAGTTTGAAGTTTAGAACCGAAAGCACGAAGAGCCGGAGAGTCCACCTGACGAAGAAACCCGGACCAGGACTGAACCAGGACTGAACCAGGTCTGACCACGGACTGAACCAGGACTGAACCAGGTCTGACCACGGACTGAACCAGGACTGAACCGGGACTGAACCTGGACTAAAGCAGGACTCTTTTTCTGTGACGTAGGTTCAAAGTTTTGGGTAAAATATTTAAATACAAAGTGCGGACATTTTGGAAACACATTTGACAAAACTTAATCTTTCTTCACAGAAACAAACTTCAGACCCGATTCACCTCCGAGAGAGAAGAGGAGGAGAGAGAAGAGAGGAAGAGAGGAGAGGAGAGAAGAGAGGAGAGGAGAAGAGAGAGGAGAGAGGAAGAGAGGAGAGGAGAGAGGAGAGAAGGAGAGGAGAGAGAAGGAGGAGAGAGGAGAGGAGAGAAGAGAGGAGAGAGGAGAGGAGAGGAGAGAGGAGAGAGGAGAGGAGAGGAGAGAGGAGAGGAGAGGAGAGAGGAGAGAAGGAGAGGAGAGAGAAGGAGGAGAGAGGAGAGGAGAGAAGAGGAGAGAGGAAGAGAGGAGAGGAGAGAGGAGAGAAAAGAGAGGAGAGGAGAGAAGAGAGGAGAGAGGAGAGGAGAGGAGAGAGGAGAGAGGAGAGTAGAGGAGAGAGGAGAGTAGAGGAGAGAGGAGAGGAGAGGAGAAGAGAGGAGAGGAGGAGAGAGGAGAGGAGAGAGGAGAGGAGAGGAGAGAGGAGAGTAGAGGAGAGAGAAGGAGAGGGTGACTCCTGTCAAGGGGCCAATACAACATCAAACTGGATTCAAGAGCTGAAGGACTTTTTGCTCCTCCCTCCTGCGCTCTGATTGGCTCCTGCTCCTCCCTCCTGCGCTCTGATTGGCTCCTGCTCCTCCCTCCTGTGCTCTGATTGGCTCCTGCTCCTCCCTCCTGCGCTCTGATTGGCTCCTGCTCCTCCCTTCTGTGCTCTGATTGGCTCCTGCTCCTCCCTCCTGTGCTCTGATTGGCTCCTGCTCCTCCCTCCTGCGCTCTGATTGGTCGGGCAGATGGAGGCGGAGCATGTGTCTCGTCTGAGGGCGGAGTTTGACAGGTGCGCCTCTCGAGGGCTTTTGGACAGGGAGGCCCTGTGGACCCTGTGCCGGCGCCTGCACCTGCCCCTGTCGCACCTGTCACTGCTGCAGGAGCGGCTCCTAGGCCCCGCCCCTCCCCCACCCACCGAGCGACAGGTGAGGCAGGTGAGGCAGGGGGCGGGGTTTAGAATTTTAAATATGTTTGAATTATTATACGCCCGTGGTAATAAGACGGGACGTATTATGGTATGGCGCTGTCCGTCTGTCCGTCTGTCCGTCCGTCTGTCCGTCTGTCTGTCCGTCTGTCCGGCCCGCCTGTCCGGCCTGCCTGGTCCGCCTGTCTGTCCGCTCTGTTCGTCCGTCGTCCGCTCTGTCCGCTGTTCGTCCGCTCTGGTTCGTCCGTTTCGTCTGCTTCGTCCGCTTGTTCGTCTCGCTCTGTCTCGCCTGGCTTCGTCCGCCTGGCTTGCCTGTCTCGCTTCGTTTACCTGTTCGCCCGCTCGTCTGGCCCGCTTCGTCTGCCTCGCTTCGTCCGCTGGGTTCGTTCGTTCATTCTGTTTGTTCGTTCGTCCGCCCGCCCGCCCGCCTGGCTTGCCTGTTCGTTCGTCGCTTCGTTCTGCCCGCTTCGTCTCGGCCTGCTCGTCCGCCCTCGTCTCGCTCGTTCGTTCGTTCGCCTGCTTGTTCGTTCGCCCGCTCGTCTGGCTTCGTCTGCCTGTCGCCCGTTTCGCCCGTTTGTCTGTTCGTTCGTCCGCGCTCGTTTGCTCGTTCGTCCGCCCGTGTCCTGTCTGTTCGTTCGTCCGCTCGTTCGCCCGCTTCGTTCGCCTGGCTTCGTCTCGCCCGCTTCGTCTGGGCTCTGCCTGTTCGTCGCTCGTTCGTTCGTTCGTCTCGCCGCTTCGTCTGCCCGCTTCGTTCGTCTGCTCGTTCGTCTGGCCCGCTTCGTTCGCTCGTTCGTTCATCTCGCTTCGTCCGCCTGCTTCGTCTGCCTGTTTGCTCCGTCTGCCTGCCCTGCCGTCTGGCCCGCTTCGTCTGCCTCGCTTCGTCCGCCTGTTCGTCTCGCTCTGTTTGTTCGTTCGCCCGCCCGCCCGCCTGGCTTGCCTGTTCGTTCGTCCGCTTCGTTCGCCTGCTTCGTTCGCCTGGCCCGCTTCGTCCGCCTGGGTCTCGCTTCGTTCGCCCGCCCGCTTCAGCCCGCTCGTCTGCCCGCTCTGTCCGCCCGCCCGCTTCGTTCGTTCGTTCTGCCTGTTCGTTTGCTCCGTTTGTCTGCTTGCCCGTCCGCTTCGTTCGCTCGTTCGTTCGCCCGCTTCGTTCGCCTGCCCGTTCGTCTGGGCCTGCTTCGTCTCGTTTGCCTGTCTGCTCGTCTGCTTCGTCCGCTTCGTTCGCTTGTTCGTTCTGCCCGCTTCGTCTGCCGCTTCGTCTGCTTCGTTCGTTCGCTTCGCTTGTTCGTCTTCGCCTCGCCCGCTTCGTCTCGCCCGCTCGTCCGCCGCTCTGTCCGCTTCTGTTCGTTCGTTCGCTTCGTTTGTTCGTTCGTCTCGCCCGCCTCGCTCGTTCGTTCGTCTCGCTTCGTTCGCCCGCTTCGTTCGCCTCGCTCGTCCGCCCGCTTCGTCCGCTTCGCCTGCTCGTCCGCTTGTTCGTTCGTCCGCTTCGTCGCTTCGTCTGCCCGCTTCGTCCGCTTCGTTCGTTCGTCTGCCTGTTTGCTCCGTTCGTCCGCCCGCCTGGCCGTTGCCTGTTCGTCTCGCTTCGTTCGCCCGCTTCGTCTCGCCTGGCTCGTCCGCCCGCTTCGTCCGCTCCGTTCGTTCGTCTGCCTGCTCCGTCTCGCTCGTCCGCCCTGGCTTCGTCTGGCTTCGTTCGTCCGCCTGCCCGTCCGCCCGCCTGTTGCGTTCGTCTCGCTTGCCTCGTCCGCTCGTTCGTTCATCTCGCTTCGTCCGCCTGGCTTGTCTGCTCGTTTGCCCGTCTCGCCTCGCTTCGTTCGCCCGCTTCGTCCGCCGCTCGTCTGGGTTTGCCTGTTCGTCCGCTCGTTTGTTCGTTCGTCCGCCCGCCCGCCTGGCCCGCCTTGCCTGTTCGTCTCGCTTCGTTCGCCCGCTTCGTCCGCCCGCTTCGTCTGGCTTGCCGTTCGTCTCGCTTCGTTTGTTCGTTCGTTCGCCCGCCCGCCTCGCTTCGTTCGCTTCGTCTGCTTGTTCGCTTCGTCTGCCTGCTCGCCCGCTTCGTCTGCTTCGTCTCGCTTCGTTCGCCTGCCCGCCTGCCTGCCTGCTTCGTTCGCCCTGCTTCGTCTGCTTGCCTGTTCGTCTGCCTTGTTTGTTCGTTCGTTCTGCCCGCCTGCCTGCCTGCTTGCCCGTTTGTTCGCTTCGTTCGCCTTCGCTCGCCTCGCTTCGTTCGCTTGCCCGCCGCCTGCTCGCCTCGCTTGCCCGCCTGCCCGCTTGCCTGTTCGTTTGTCTGCCTGCCTGCCTGCTTGTCCGCTTGTTCGTTCGCTTCGTCCGCCTGGGCCCGTCTGTCTGTCCGTCTGT
>CM068354.1:42420423-42437923 GCA_034769755.1 Odontamblyopus lacepedii | reverse complement strand
TCCCCGTGTGTCAGATGCCCTCCCGTGTGTCAGATGCCCTCCCTGTGTGTCAGATGCCCTCCCCTGTGTCAGATGCCCTCCCCCTGTGTCAGATGCCCTCTCTGTGTCAGATGCCCTCCCCGTGTGTCAGATGCCCTCCCCTGTGTCAGATGCCCTCCCTGTGTGTCAGATGCCCTCCCCTGTGTCAGATGCCCTCCCCCTGTGTCAGATGCCCTCTCTGTGTCAGATGCCCTCCCCGTGTGTCAGATGCCCTCCCCTGTGTCAGATGCCCTCCCCGTGTGTGAGATGCCCTCCCCGGTGGCAGTTGCCCTCCCTGTGTCAGATGCCCTCCCGTGTCAGATGCCCTCCCGTGTCAGATGCCCTCCCTGTGTGTCAGATGCCCTCCCCTGTGTCAGATGCCCTCCCCGTGTGTCAGATGCCCTCCCCTGTGTCAGATGCCCTCCCCTGTGTCAGATGCCCTCCCCGTGTGTCAGATGCCCTCCCCTGTGTCAGATGCCCTCCCCTGTGTTGGTTTCAGGCGGAGTCTCAGGAAGTGGTTTAGGAGGAATGTGACTCCAGCTCCAATTTTCTGCCCATTCTGAATGAGTCCTCGTTTAGTCTTGATCTAGACCTGGTTCAGTCCTGGTTTAGTCCTGGTTCAGTCCTGGTTCAGTCCTGGTTTAATCCTGGTTTAGACTTGGTTTAGTCCTGGTTCAGTCCTGGTTCAGTCCTGCTTTAGTCCTGGCCAGAGTCCAGACCAGGTCTCAGGACTTGGATCAGGTCTGAGGCTGGTACCAGATTTACAGAATTCCTGAGGCTGAAATCCTCCAAAGAATCTGACACCACAGTTCAGTTCAGACCTGGTACAGACCTGGTTCAGACCTGGTTTGGTCCTGGTTTAGTCCTGGTTTAGTCCTGGTTTAGTCCTGGTTTAGTTCTGGTTTAGTCCTGGTTTAGTTCTGGTTTAGTCCTGGTTTAGTCCTGGTTTAGTTCTGGTTTAGTCCTGGTTTAGTCCTGGTTTAGTCCTGGTTTAGTCCTGGTTTAGTCCTGGTTTAGTCCTGGTTTAGTCCTGGTTTAGTCCTGGTTTAGTCCTGGTTTAGTCCTGGTTTAGTCCTGGGTTTCTAGTGTTTTTATTTTCATCGGGATTTTTATTTTACTTTTGTGATTTACTGTTTTACACTTTTGGAGTATCTGCTGTTTGGGAAGGACCTCTGAGGTCCTGAGGTCTTCTGAGGTCCTGAGGTCTTCTCTGGGGTCCTGAGGTCTTCTCTGGGGTCCTGAGGTCTTCTCTGGGGTCCTGAGGTCTTCTGAGGTCCTGAGGTCTTCTCTGAGGTCCTGAGGTCTTCTGAGGTCCTGAGGTCTTCTCTGGGGTCCTGAGGTCTTCTGAGGTCCTGAGGTCTTCTCTGAGGTCCTGAGGTCTTCTCTGGGGTCCTGAGGTCTTCTCTGGGGTCCTGAGGTCTTCTGAGGTCCTGAGGTCTTCTCTGAGGTCCTGAGGTCTTCTCTGGGGTCCTGAGGTCTTCTGAGGTCCTGAGGTCTTCTCTGAGGTCCTGAGGTCTTCTGAGGTCCTGAGGTCTTCTCTGGGGTCCTGAGGTCTTCTCTGGGGTCCTGAGGTCTTTTGAGATCCTGAGGTCTTCTCTGAGGTCCTGAGGTCTTCTCTGGGGTCCTGAGGTCTTCTCTGGGGTCCTGAGGTCTTCTCTGAGGTCCTGAGGTCTTCTGAGGTCCTGAGGTCTTCTCTGGGGTCCTGAGGTCTTCTCTGAGGTCCTGAGGTCTTCTCTGAGGTCCTGAGGTCTTCTCTGAGGTCCTGAGGTCTTCTGGGGTCCTGAGGTCTTCTCTGAGGTCTTCTCTGGGGTCCTGAGGTCTTCTTTGCAGTCCTGAGGTCTTCTGAGGTCCTGAGGTCTTCTCTGGGGTCCTGAGGTCTTCTCTGAGGTCCTGAGGTCTTCTGAGGTCCTGTGTGTAACTGTTGGTGATGTTTTTGGGGCAGAGCCTGAGGTCTGATGAGGAGCGCCCCCTGCAGGACCCTCCCGGAGGTGAGTCGCTCCTGAACCCGCAACGTTTCCGATGTTTCCGACGTTTCCGATGTTTTGCTGCAGCTCAAACTCAAACACCAAATATCAGGTTTAAAGTTCTCACACTGAACCACGACACGATTACGACACGTTTACGACACGTTTACGACACGTTTACGACACGATTACGACACGATTACGACACGTTTACACGCCATTTACGACATCGCCATTTACACGCATTTACGACACGCGATTTACACGACATTTACACGTTTACACGCGATTACGACACGATTACGACCGCGTTTACACGACGCGTTACGATAATCGCATTTAATACGCCATTTACACGTTTAATATCGCGATTACACGATTACGCCATTTACACGATTACGACGCGTTTACGACATGCGTTACACGATTCGACACGTTTACGACACGCCATTTACATCGCCATTTACGATTTATTTACGACGCATTACGACACGTTTACGACCATTTACACGCTTGCGATTAATGCCATTTACGACACGTTTACGACTTACACGCTTTACGACGATTTACACGCATTTTACGACATTACGCGTTTCACGCGTTTACACGCGTTTACACGCGCGATTTACGTTACGCGTTTGCGCTTACACGATTACGATCGCGTTTACACGATTACGACGTTTACGCGATTTACACACTTATTTACACGATTACTTACACGCCATTTACACGACATTTACACGCCATTTACACGCCATTTACGACACGCGCCATTTACACGATTACGACGCCATTTACGACACGATTACGACACGCCATTTACCGCGATTTACGACGCTTACGACACGATTTACGACCGCGATTACGACGATTTACGACACGCCATTTACACGCGTTTTACACGATTACGATTACGCGTTTACGACGCTTACGATTACACGCCATTTACACGCTTTACACGTTTACGACACGTTTACGACACGCCATTTACGACGCGTTATTTACGAGCGTTTACGACATTTACACGCCATTTACGACATTTACGACACGCCATTTACGACATTTACGACCATTTAATTACGACCGTTTAATACGACGATTACGACACGCCATTTAATCGCCATTTAATTACGCCATTTACGACGCCGTTTACGACGCGTTTACGACGCGTTTACGACACACGATTACGACGCTATTTACACCGTTATTTAATATACGCGTTTACGACACGATTACGACACGTTTACGACACGTTTACGACACGCTTATTTAATATCGATTACATTGTTTACACGCATTTACACGATTACGACACGTTTATTTACACGATTACGATACGATTTACGCGTTTACACGCCATTTACGCTTACGTTAATACGATTACGACACGTTTATTTACGATTTACGACACTACACGATTACGTTTACACGACACGATTACGATTTTACGCATTTACGATTACGACACGTTTACGTACTATCGAACGTTTACACGCTATTTACGACCTACGACGCTTATTAACGATTACGCGTCAAAACTCGATCCCAGAAACAGTCGCACAAGGGAAAAACCGGCTCAAAAAGGGACAAAAATCACAGTGTTTGTCCGACTTAAAACGAGGAAACAGAACCTCACACACTATACACACACACTATACACACTCACACACACACACACACAGACTTTGTCTTTGTCTTGTGCGTTGGACTCAGACGTGTGTTTTCCAGAGGAGCAGCAGGGGGCGCTGTGCACAGGAGTCGCACAGGAGGGACGAGAAGGAGACGCTCAGGTGAGTTAAACCTGTCCTCACCTGTCCTCACCTGTCCTCACCTGTCCTCACCTGTCGCACCTGTCCTCACCTGTCGCACCTGTCCTCACCTGTCCTCACCTGTCGCACCTGTCCTCACCTGTCCTCACCTGTCCTCACCTGTCGCACCTGTCCTCACCTGTCGCACCTGTCCTCACCTGTCGCACCTGTCCTAACCTGTCCTCACCTGTCCTCACCTGTCGCACCTGTCCTAACCTGTCCCCGCACCCTCTCTGTCCCTCCTCTCCTTATTTGGTCGTTGTCTCTGTCTCAGGATGTTCTCTGGAGGCTGCAGGACCCGAACCTTCAGACCAGAGTCCTCTGCTCCACCCCCCTGCACCCCGCTAAGGTCAGTCCTGGTTCAGTCTGGGTTTAGACCTGATTTAGATCTTGTTTAGTCCGGGTTCAGTCCTGGTTTAGTCTGGGTTTAGTCCGGGTTTAGTCCGGGTTCAGTTGTGCACTTTGAATCTAATTACACAGGGGCGGGGCTTAGACCAGTCAATCTCAGGTGTGGGCGGGGCTTAGGGCTGTCAGTCTCAGGTGTGGGCGGGGCTTAGGGCTGTCAGTCTCAGGTGTGGGCGTGGCTTAGGGCTGTCAGTCTCAGGTGTGGGCGGGGCTTAGGGCTGTCAGTCTCAGGTGTGGGCGGGGCTTAGGGCTGTCAGTCTCAGGTGTGGGCGGGGCTTAGGGCTGTCAGTCTCAGGTGTGGGCGGAGCTTAGAGCTGTCGGTCTCAGGTGTGGGCGGGGCTTAGGGCTGTCAGTCTCAGGTGTGGGCGGGGCTTAGGGCTGTCAGTCTCAGGTGTGGGCGGGGCTTAGAGCTGTCAGTCTCAGGTGTGGGCGGGGCTTAGGGCTGTCAGTCTCAGGTGTGGGCGGGGCTTAGGGCTGTCAGTCTCAGGTGTGGGCGGGGCTTAGGGCTGTCAATCTCAGGTGTGGGCGGGGCCTCACGCAGGTGTGAGAAAATGGCCGCCCTGCGGAGTCTGAACATGGACCAGAGCCACAAAATCTACGAATACAAATACTAATACTACAAATACTACAAATACTACAAATACTACAAATACTACAAATACTACAAATACTACGAGTACTACGAGTACCATGAGTACTACTGATGAGAGGAGCCCCGAGTACTTTTACACACAGGTCTGTGTCTGTGCTGCTGCTGCTTTGACAAAAATCTTCTGACACTTTAAATCTTCAGTTAACTAAATAAAACTGGGTTCTGTTTTAGTCCGGGTCTGGTCCTGGTTCAGTCCTGGTTCAGTCCTGGTTCAGTCCTGGTTCAGTCCTGGTCTAGTCCTGGTCTAGTCCTGGTCTAGTCCTGGTCTAGTCCTGGTTTAGTCCTGGTTTAGTCCTGGTTTAGTCCTGGTTTAGTCCTGGTTCAGTCCTGGTTCAGTCCTGGTTCAGTCCTGGTCTAGTCCTGGTCTCGTCCTGGTCTCGTCCTGGTCTCGTCCTGGTTTAGTCCTGGTCTCGTCCTGGTTCAGTCCTGGTCTCGTCCTGGTTCAGTCCTGGTCTCGTCCTGGTCTCGTCCTGGTCTAGTCCTGGTCTCGTCCTGGTCTCGTCCTGGTCTCGTCCTGGTCTCGTCCTGGTCTCGTCCTGGTCTCGTCCTGGTTTAGACCTGGTTTAGACCTGGTTCAGTCCTGGTTCAGTCCTGGTTCAGTCCTGGTCTAGTCCTGGTCTAGTCCTGGTCTCGTCCTGGTCTCGTCCTGGTCTCGTCCTGGTCTCGTCCTGGTCTCGTCCTGGTTTAGTCCTGGTTTAGTCCTGGTTCAGTCCTGGTCTCGTCCTGGTCTCGTCCTGGTCTCGTCCTGGTCTCGTCCTGGTCTCGTCCTGGTTTAGACCTGGTTTAGACCTGGTTCAGTCCTGGTTCAGTCCTGGTTCAGTCCTGGTCTAGTCCTGGTCTAGTCCTGGTCTCGTCCTGGTCTAGTCCTGGTTTAGT
Organism: Odontamblyopus lacepedii; assembly: GCA_034769755.1. Taxonomy (NCBI): domain Eukaryota; kingdom Metazoa; phylum Chordata; class Actinopteri; order Gobiiformes; family Gobiidae; genus Odontamblyopus; species Odontamblyopus lacepedii. The sequence goes on along the minus strand of CM068354.1, from coordinate 42,432,200 downwards.
CCTGGTTTAGTCCTGGTTCAGTCCTGGTTCAGTCCTGGTCTCGTCCTGGTCTCGTCCTGGTCTAGTCCTGGTCTAGTCCTGGTTTAGTCCTGGTTTAGTCCTGGTCTCGTCCTGGTCTCGTCCTGGTCTCGTCCTGGTCTCGTCCTGGTCTCGTCCTGGTTCAGTCCTGGTCTCGTCCTGGTCTCGTCCTGGTCTCGTCCTGGTCCAGTCCTGGTCCAGTCCTGGTCTAGTCCTGGTCTAGTCCTGGTCTCGTCCTGGTCTCGTCCTGGTCTCGTCCTGGTCCAGTCCTGGTCTAGTCCTGGTCTAGTCCTGGTCCTGGTCTCTGCAGGTCTGTTCGGGGGAGCGCTCCTTTTGCCTCTCGTCCCTGTCGGGCTCAGACGGGCGGAGACTCTTCAGCCTCCTGGACGACGGCAGCGGCTCCGCCCGACCGGAGCACATCCTGTCCCTGTGGAGAGACGAGGGCCTGAAGGACTGTCAGGGGGTGCTGCAGGTGAGACGCCTGTCCGACAGGTGAGACGCCTGTCCGACAGGTGAGACGCCTGTCCGACAGGTGAGACGCCTGTCCGACAGGTGAGACGCCTGTCCGACAGGTGAGACGCCTGTCCGACAGGTGAGACGCCTGCCTGACAGGTGAGACGCCTGTCTGACAGGTGAGACGCCTGTCTGACAGGTGAGACGCCTGCCCGACAGGTGAGACGCCTGCCTGACAGGTGAGACGCCTGCCTGACAGGTGAGACGCCTGCCTGACAGGTGAGACGCCTGTCTGACAGGTGAGACGCCTGCCCGACAGGTGAGACGCGTGTCCGACAGGTGAGACGCCTGTCTGACAGGTGAGACGCCTGCCTGACAGGTGAGACGCCTGCCTGACAGGTGAGACGCCTGTCTGACAGGTGTGTGTGTGTGTAACGTGTGTGTGTAACGTGTGTGTGTGTAACGTGTGTGTGTGTAATGTGTGTGTAATGTGTGTGTGTGTGTGTGTGTGTAACGTGTGTGTGTGTGTAACGTGTGTGAGTTTCAGGTGTGTGTGTGTGTATGTTTCAGGTGTGTGTGTGTTTCAGGTGTGTGTGTGTGTGTTTCAGGTGTGTGTATGTTTCAGGTGTGTGTGTGTGTGTTTCAGGTGTGTGTGTGTTTCAGGTGTGTGTGTGTGTGTTTCAGGTGTGTGTGTGTGTGTTTCAGGTGTGTGTGTCTTTCAGGTGTGTGTGTGTGTTTCAGGTGTGTGTGTGTTTCAGGTGTGTGTGTGTGTGTTTCAGGTGTGTGTGTGTTTCAGGTGTGTGTGTGTGTGTGTTTCAGGTGTGTGTGTGTGTGTGTGTTTCAGGTGTGTGTGTGTTTCAGGTGTGTGTGTGTTTCAGGTGTGTGTGTGTGTTTCAGGTGTGTGTGTGTGTTTCAGGTGTGTGTGTGTGTGTGTGTTTCAGGTGTGTGTGTGTGTTTCAGGTGTGTGTGTGTGTGTGTAGTGTGTGTGTTTCAGGTGTGTGTGTGTGTAGTGTGTGTGTTTCAGGTGTGTGTGTGTGTGTGTGTTTCAGGTGTGTGTGTGTGTGTTTCAGGTGTGTGTGTGTTTCAGGTGTGTGTGTGTGTGTGTTTCAGGTGTGTGTGTGTTTCAGGTGTGTGTGTGTGTGTGTTTCAGGTGTGTGTGTGTGTGTGTGTTTCAGGTGTGTGTGTGTTTCAGGTGTGTGTGTGTTTCAGGTGTGTGTGTGTGTTTCAGGTGTGTGTGTGTGTTTCAGGTGTGTGTGTGTGTGTGTGTGTGTTTCAGGTGTGTGTGTGTGTTTCAGGTGTGTGTGTGTGTGTGTAACGTGTGTGTGTTTCAGGTGTGTGTGTGTGTGTGTTTCAGGTGTGTGTGTGTGTTTCAGGTGTGTGTGTGTGTGTGTGTTTCAGGTGTGTGTGTGTGTGTTTCAGGTTTGTGTGTGTTTCAGGTGTGTGTGTGTGTGTGTTTCAGGTGTGTGTGTGTGTGTTTCAGGTGTGTGTGTGTTTCAGGTGTGTGTGTGTTTCAGGTGTGTGTGTGTGTGTGTTTCAGGTGTGTGTGTGTGTGTTTCAGGTGTGTGTGTGTTTCAGGTGTGTGTGTGTGTTTCAGGTGTGTGTGTGTGTGTTTGTGTTTCAGGTGTGTGTGTGTGTGTGTGTTTCAGGTGTGTGTGTGTTTCAGGTGTGTGTGTGTGTGTGTTTCAGGTGTGTGTGTTTCAGGTGTGTGTGTGTTTCAGGTGTGTGTGTGTTTCAGGTGTGTGTGTGTGTTTCAGGTGTGTGTGTGTGTGTGTTTCAGGTGTGTGTGTGTGTGTGTTTCAGGTGTGTGTGTTTCAGGTGTGTGTGTGTGTGTTTCAGGTGTGTGTGTGTGTGTTTCAGGTGTGTGTGTGTGTGTGTTTCAGGTGTGTGTTTCAGGTGTGTGTGTGTGTGTTTCAGGTGTGTGTTTCAGGTGTGTGTGTGTGTGTTTCAGGTGTGTGTGTGTTTCAGGTGTGTGTGTGTGTGTTTCAGGTGTGTGTGTGTTTCAGGTGTGTGTGTGTGTGTGTTTCAGGTGTGTGTGTTTCAGGTGTGTGTGTGTTTCAGGTGTGTGTGTGTTTCAGGTGTGTGTGTGTGTTTCAGGTGTGTGTGTGTGTGTGTTTCAGGTGTGTGTGTGTGTGTGTTTCAGGTGTGTGTGTTTCAGGTGTGTGTGTTTCAGGTGTGTGTGTGTGTGTGTTTCAGGTGTGTGTTTCAGGTGTGTGTGTGTGTGTGTTTCAGGTGTGTGTTTGTGTGTGTGTGTGTGTTTCAGGTGTGTGTTTCAGGTGTGTGTGTGTGTGTGTTTCAGGTGTGTGTGTGTTTCAGGTGTGTGTGTGTTTCAAGGTGTGTGTGTGTTTCAGGTGTGTGTGTGTGTGTTTCAGGTGTGTGTGTGTTTCAGGTGTGTGTGTGTGTGTTTCAGGTGTGTGTGTGTGTGTGTTTCAGGTGTGTGTGTGTTTCAGGTGTGTGTGTGTTTCAGGTGTGTGTGTGTTTCAGGTGTGTGTGTTTCAGGTGTGTGTGTGTGTATGTTTCAGGTGTGTGTGTGTGTTTCAGGTGTGTGTGTGTGTGTGTGTTTCAGGTGTGTGTGTGTGTGTTTCAGGTTTGTGTGTGTTTCAGGTGTGTGTGTGTGTGTGTTTCAGGTGTGTGTGTGTTTCAGGTGTGTGTGTGTGTGTGTTTCAGGTGTGTGTGTGTGTGTGTTTCAGGTGTGTGTGTGTTTCAGGTGTGTGTGTGTTTCAGGTGTGTGTGTGTGTTTCAGGTGTGTGTGTGTGTTTCAGGTGTGTGTGTGTGTGTGTGTGTGTGTGTTTCAGGTGTGTGTGTGTGTTTCAGGTGTGTGTGTGTGTGTGTAGTGTGTGTGTTTCAGGTGTGTGTGTGTGTATGTTTCAGGTGTGTGTGTGTGTTTCAGGTGTGTGTGTGTGTGTTTCAGGTTTGTGTGTGTTTCAGGTGTGTGTGTGTGTGTGTTTCAGGTGTGTGTGTGTGTGTGTTTCAGGTGTGTGTGTGTTTCAGGTGTGTGTGTGTTTCAGGTGTGTGTGTGTGTGTGTTTCAGGTGTGTGTGTGTGTGTTTCAGGTGTGTGTGTGTTTCAGGTGTGTGTGTGTGTTTCAGGTGTGTGTGTGTGTGTTTCAGGTGTGTGTGTGTTTCAGGTGTGTGTGTGTGTGTTTCAGGTGTGTGTGTGTTTCAGGTGTGTGTGTGTGTGTGTTTCAGGTGTGTGTGTTTCAGGTGTGTGTGTGTTTCAGGTGTGTGTGTGTTTCAGGTGTGTGTGTGTGTTTCAGGTGTGTGTGTGTGTGTTTCAGGTGTGTGTGTGTGTGTGTTTCAGGTGTGTGTGTTTCAGGTGTGTGTGTGTGTGTTTCAGGTGTGTGTGTGTGTGTGTTTCAGGTGTGTGTTTCAGGTGTGTGTGTGTGTGTTTCAGGTGTGTGTTTCAGGTGTGTGTGTGTGTGTTTCAGGTGTGTGTGTGTTTCAGGTGTGTGTGTGTGTGTTTCAGGTGTGTGTGTGTTTCAGGTGTGTGTGTGTGTGTGTTTCAGGTGTGTGTGTTTCAGGTGTGTGTGTGTTTCAGGTGTGTGTGTGTTTCAGGTGTGTGTGTGTGTTTCAGGTGTGTGTGTGTGTGTGTTTCAGGTGTGTGTGTGTGTGTGTAGTGTGTGTGTTTCAGGTGTGTGTGTGTGTGTTTCAGGTGTGTGTGTGTGTGTGTTTCAGGTGTGTGTTTCAGGTGTGTGTGTGTGTGTGTTTCAGGTGTGTGTTTCAGGTGTGTGTGTGTGTGTTTCAGGTGTGTGTTTCAGGTGTGTGTGTGTGTGTTTCAGGTGTGTGTGTGTTTCAGGTGTGTGTGTGTTTCAAGGTGTGTGTGTGTTTCAGGTGTGTGTGTGTGTGTTTCAGGTGTGTGTGTGTTTCAGGTGTGTGTGTGTGTGTTTCAGGTGTGTGTGTGTGTGTGTTTCAGGTGTGTGTGTGTTTCAGGTGTGTGTGTGTTTCAGGTGTGTGTGTGTTTCAGGTGTGTGTGTTTCAGGTGTGTGTGTGTTTCAGGTGTGTGTTTCAGGTGTGTGTGTGTTTCAGGTGTGTGTGTTTCAGGTGTGTGTTTCAGGTGTGTGTGTGTGTGTTTCAGGTGTGTGTGTGTTTCAGGTGTGTGTGTGTTTCAAGGTGTGTGTGTGTTTCAGGTGTGTGTGTGTGTGTTTCAGGTGTGTGTGTGTTTCAGGTGTGTGTGTGTGTTTTTCAGGTGTGTGTGTGTGTGTGTGTTTCAGGTGTGTGTGTGTTTCAGGTGTGTGTGTGTTTCAGGTGTGTGTGTGTTTCAGGTGTGTGTGTTTCAGGTGTGTGTGTGTTTCAGGTGTGTGTTTCAGGTGTGTGTGTGTTTCAGGTGTGTGTTTCAGGTGTGTGTTTCAGGTGTGTGTGTGTTTCAGGTGTTGGATTTCTCTCTGGACGAGCTCGTGTCTCTCTCTGATCTCACTGAGGCTCTGGACAATGAGCTGTTGGTCAGTTCTAACAGCGTCCACCAGGCGGCGCTGATCAGCTACAGGACAGAGCTGCACACACTCACGTGAGTCCTACTCCTACCCTCCCTCTGTAGGACTCACCTCCTCCCTCTGTAGGACACACCTCCTTCCTCTGTAGGACTCACCTCCTCCCTCTGTAGGACACACCTCCTTCCTCTGTAGGACTCACCTCCTCCCTCTGTAGGACTCACCTCCTCCCTCTGTAGGACTCACCTCCTTCCTCTGTAGGACTCACCTCCTCCCTCTGTAGGACTCACCTTGTCCCTCGTGTCCTCTGTAGGACTCACCTTGTCCCTTGTGTCCTCTGTAGGACTCACCTCCTCCCTCTGTAGGACTCACCTTGTCCCTTCCTCTGTAGGACTCACCTCCTCCCTCTGTAGGACTCACCTTGTCCCTCGTGTCCTCTGTAGGACTCACCTTGTCCCTCGTGTCCTCTGTAGGACTCACCTTGTCCCTCGTGTCCTCTGTAGGACTCACCTTGTCCCTCGTGTCCTCTGTAGGACTCACCTTGTCCCTTGTGTCCTCTGTAGGACTCACCTTGTCCCTTGTGTCCTCTGTAGGACGCTGTTGGACGAGTGTCACAGACAAAGGGACAAAGCTCGGTCAGATTTGGATCAGGCCGAACTCCGGAACCTCCAACTTCTGCGAGAAGAAGAAGAACGACAGAACCTGATGGAGACCGAGACCCAGAACCGGATCAGGTCTGCTCACCTGTCCTCACCTGTCCTCACCTGTCCTCACCTGTCCTCACCTGTCCTCACCTGTCCCCCTGTCATCCTGTCAGGCAGGTGGAGGCGGCCTGTAGGGGGCGTGTCTCGGCTCTTCGGGCTCAGATGGAGCAGGAGGTGGAGTCAGTGGAGCGTGAGAAGAGCGCCCTCCAGAGGACGCTGGCGGAGCTGAGGACGCGAGAGAGCGACCTGCAGAGGGCGCTGTGCAGCCTGCGACAGGTGCAGACACACTCAGAGCCGACAGGTGCAGACACACTCAGAGCCGACAGGTGCAGACACACTCAGCCGACAGGTGCAGACACACTCAGCCGACAGGTGCAGAAACACTCAGCCGACAGGTGCAGACACACTCAGCCGACAGGTGCAGAAACACTCAGCCGACAGGTGCAGACACACTCAGCCGACAGGTGCAGAAACACTCAGCCGACAGGTGCAGACACACTCAGCCGACAGGTGCAGAAACACTCAGCCGACAGGTGCAGACACACTCAGAGCCGACAGGTGCAGACACACTCAGCCGACAGGTGCAGACACACTCAGAGCCGACAGGTGCAGACACACTCAGAGCCGACAGGTGCAGACACACTCAGAGCCGACAGGTGCAGACGCACTCAGAGCCGACAGGTGCAGACACACTCAGCCGACAGGTGCAGAAACACTCAGCCGACAGGTGCAGACACACTCAGCCGACAGGTGCAGACACACTCAGAGCCGACAGGTGCAGACACACTCAGAGCCGACAGGTGCAGACACACTCAGAGCCGACAGGTGCAGACACACTCAGCCGACAGATGCAGACACACTCAGAGCCGACAGGTGCAGACACACTCAGAGCCGACAGGTGCAGACACACTCAGAGCCGACAGGTGCAGACACACTCACCGTGAAACACCGAACCAGAGCCAGGACGATTCAGACCAGGCGCAGGTCTGGAGCGATGAAGTTCTTCCTCACAAAAATCCAGAACTTTAATTCTTTTCCCCAGTGTGAGGATAATTTAGGCTGAGACTTTAGGTGAGTTCATGTGAAATGTTCCAGCAGAATCTCTCCGGAGCGTTTCAGGAGTTTCCACATTTAAAGCGACTCCTGAATCACAGAAAGTCGCTCAAACCCTCCACAACACGCAGACGTTTCTTTATCCAAACAGACGACAGACGCGGCGAGTGTGGAGCAGCAGAGGGAGAACGTTCATCCACCGCATCAGGAGGAGCAGCTGTGTTTTCAGCGCTTATAGTTTATGCAAATGAGCCGTGTGGGTTTAAGTTTGGTTTGTGTAGAGACGACGCAGCATCAGACCTGCAACGACTTCTGTCTGCAGCACCGACATGAGACTCAGAGTTTATCTGGAACCGACGCTTATTTATCAGAATATACAAGTATACAAATATATACAAGTATACAAATATACAAATATACAAGTATACAAGTATATACAAGTATATACAAGTATACAAGTATACAAATGTACAAATGTACAAATATACAAATATGCAAATATATACAAGTATACAAATATACAAATATATACAAGTATACAAATATACAAGTATATACAAGTATATACAAGTATATACAAGTATACAAGTATACAAATGTACAAATGTACAAATATACAAATATGCAAATATATACAAGTATACAAATATACAAATATATACAAGTATACAAATATACAAGTATATACAAGTATATACAAGTATATACAAGTATACAAGTATACAAATGTACAAATGTACAAATATACAAATATGCAAATGTACATATCTACACCGGCACAGGGCCGTGTCCTGCTGCACCCGGGGCCCCGGCACAGGGCCGTGTCCTGCTGCACCCGGGGCCCCGGCACAGGGCCGTGTCCTGCTGCACCCGGGGCCCCGGCACAGGGCCGTGTCCTGCTCCCTGCAGTTTCCTGGAGTTCTGTGTTCGCACCTGTCGGGCTGCGGTCAGGGCGGTCGCACCTGTCGGGCTGCGGTCAGGGCGTTTGCACCTGTCGGGCTGCGGTCAGCGCGTTCGCACCTGTCGGGCTGCGGTCAGGGCGTTTGCACCTGTCGGGCTGCGGTCAGGGCGTTCGCACCTGTCGGGCTGCGGTCAGGGCGTTCGCACCTGTCGGGCTGCGGTCAGGGCGTTTGCACCTGTCGGGCTGCGGTCAGGGTGTTTGCACCTGTCGGGCTGCGGTCAGGGCGTTTGCACCTGTCGGGCTGCGGTCAGGGCGTCGCTGTTTGTGGGTCTCGCGGTGGAGCTATGGTTTTGTCGGGGAGGGTGGGTCCAGGGGTGTGTTTTGGTGTTGAGGCGTGTGTGTGTTCTGCTCCTCTGTGTGTTCGTGACATAGACCGTATATATGTATATATGTATATACACATATATACATATATATGTGTGTACAGATATATGTGTATACGTATATACGTATATACTAGTGGTGGGCATAGATTAATTTTTTTAATTAATTAATTTTTTAATTAATCTCAGTGAAATCTTGAAATTAATCTAGATTAAAATGGCTCCTTCAGAATATGCAAAATACCTAAGTAATGACTAAGTCTTTGAGAATTCCCAGCAGCATCGATGAGGTGCACAGTAACGCCGAGGTAGTTGTCATTGTTTACGGATGTCAGTGCAGCACACCTGGCCTCTGCCATCTTTGGTCCTTTGCTGCTTTCTCTGCGGTGTATTGGTCATATATCCTCCCAACGATAGTTCGTCTTGCAGGTAGTTTATATGATGGGTCACCTGTGGCCGCCTGAAGAACAAGCTCCAGCCCTTCGTCCTCAAACATGCTAATGGGTCGGCAGCTAGTGGCAATCCACCGGGCGAGAAGATGAGTGAGCTTCTCTCATAAAGCTGTGCTGACAGACTTGCCTCCGTTGCATTCAAACAAACTAGTTTGGCGGCTACTCTTTCCCGGCGTTTTATCGGTGCTTGAACCAGCATCAGAAGCATTAGCAAAGGGATGCTTTGCGTTCAGATGGTATCTGAGACTGCTAGAACTCCTACAGTAAACCAATTCCACATTGCATAAAGTACACACAACCTTAGTTTTGTCGATTTCGCCATCGGGAAGCTTCTTAAAAAGGAATTTTCCTTGAAGCAAGCAGCTTCGTGGCTGCGTCCATGTCAGAAAGTCAGGCTTGGTGTGGTTGGTTGGTGTGGTTGGTTGGTTGGTTGGTGTGGTTGGTTGGTTGGTTGGTGTGGTAGGTTGGTTGGTGTGTTTGGTTGGTTGGTGTGGTTGGTTGGTGTGGTTGGTTGGTTGGTTGGTTGGTGTGGTTGGTTGGTTGGTTGGTTGGTGTGGTTGGTTGGTTGGTGTGGTTGGTTGGTTGGTGTGGTTGGTTGGTGGGTGTGGTTGGTTGGTGGGTGTGGTTGGTTGGTTGGTTGGTGTGGTTGGTTGGTTGGTTGGTTGGTTGGTTGGTTGGTTGGTTGGTTGGTTGGTTGGTTGGTTGGTTGGTTGGTGTGGTTGGTTGGTTGGTTGGTTGGTTGGTTGGTGTGGTTGGTTGGTTGGTTGGTTGGTTGGTTGGTTGGTTGGTTGGTAGGTTGGTTGGTTGGTTGGTTGGTTGGTGTGGTTGGTGTGGTTGGTTGGTTGGTTGGTTGGTTGGTGTGGTTGGTTGGTTGGTGTGGTTGGTTGGTGTGGTTGGTTGGTTGGTTGGTGTGGTTGGTTGGTTGGTTGGTTGGTGTGGTTGGTTGGTTGGTTGGTTGGTTGGTTGGTTGGTGTGGTTGGTTGGTTGGTTGGTTGGTGTGGTTGGTGTGGTTGGTTGGTTGGTTGGTTGGTGTGGTTGGTAGGTTGGTTGGTGTGGTTGGTGTGGTTGGTTGGTTGGTGTGGTTGGTTGGTTGGTTGGTTGGTTGGTTGGTTGGTTGGTTGGTTGGTTGGTGTGGTTGGTTGGTTGGTTGGTTGGTTGGTTGGTTGGTTGGTTGGTTGGTTGGTTGGTTGGTTGGTTGGTGTGGTTGGTGTGGTTGGTTGGTTGGTTGGTGTGGTTGGTTGGTTGGTTGGTTGGTTGGTTGGTTGGTTGGTTGGTTGGTTGGTGTGGTTGGTTGGTGTGGTTGGTTGGTTGGTTGGTTGGTTGGTTGGTTGGTTGGTTGGTTGGTGTGGTTGGTAGGTGTGGTTGGTTGGTGTGGTTGGTTGGTGTGGTTGGTGTGATTGGTTGGTTGGTTGGTGTGGTTGATTGGTTGGTAGGTTGGTTGGTAGGTTGGTTGGTAGGTTGGTTGGTAGGTTGGTTGGTTGGTTGGTAGGTTGGTTGGTTGGTGTGGTTGGTGTGGTTGGTTGGCTGGTTGGTTGTTTGGTTGGTTGGTTGGTTGGTTGGTAGGTTGGTTGGTTGGTTGGTTGGTTGGTGTGGTTGGTTGGTGTGGTTGGTTGGTTGGTTGGTTGGTTGGTTGGTTGGTTGGTGTGGTTGGTTGGTGTGGTTGGTTGGTTGGTGTGGTTGGTTGGTTGGTTGGTGTGGTTGGTTGGTTGGTTGGTTGGTGTGGTTGGTTGGTTGGTTGGTTGGTTGGTTGGTGTGGTTGGTTGGTGTGGTTGGTTGGTTGGTTGGTGTGGTTGGTTGGTTGGTTGGTTGGTTGGTTGGTTGGTTGGTTGGTTGGTTGGTTGGTGTGGTTGGTTGGTTGGTTGGTTGGTTGGTTGGTTGGTTGGTTGGTTGGTTGGTTGGTTGGTTGGTTGGTTGGTTGGTTGGTTGGTTGGTGTGGTTGGTTGGTTGGTGTGGTTGGTTGGGTGGTTGGTTGGTTGGTTGGTTGGTTGGTGTGGTTGGTTGGTTGGTTGGTTGGTTGGTGTGGTTGGTTGGTTGGTTGGTTGGTGTGGTTGGTTGGTTGGTTGGTTGGTGTGGTTGGTTGGTTGGTTGGTTGGTTGGTTGGTTGGTTGGTTGGTTGGTTGGTAGGTTGGTTGGTTGGTTGGTTGGTTGGTTGGTTGGTTGGTTGGTTGGTTGGTTGGTGTGGTTGGTTGGTGTGGTTGGTTGGTTGGTGTGGTTGGTTGGTTGGTTGGTTGGTTGGTTGGTTGGTTGGTTGGTGTGGTTGGTTGGTTGGTTGGTTGGTTGGTTGGTTGGTTGGTTGGTTGGTTGGTTGGTTGGTTGGTTGGTTGGTTGGTTGGTTGGTTGGTTGGTTGGTTGGTTGGTGTGGTTGGTTGGTTGGTTGGTTGGTTGGTTGGTTGGTTGGTTGGTTGGTTGGTTGGTTGGTTGGTTGGTTGGTTGGTTGGTTGGTGTGGTTGGTTGGTGTGGTTGGTGTGGTTGGTTGGTTGGTTGGTTGGTGTGGTTGGTTGGTGTGGTTGGTTGGTTGGTGTGGTTGGTTGGTTGGTTGGTTGGTTGGTTGGTTGGTTGGTTGGTTGGTTGGTGTGGTTGGTTGGTTGGTTGGTTGGTAGGTTGGTTGGTTGGTTGGTTGGTGTGGTTGGTTGGTTGGTGTGGTTGGTTGGTTGGTTGGTTGGTTGGTGTGGTTGGTTGGTTGGTTGGTTGGTTGGTTGGTTGGTTGGTTGGTGTGGTTGGTTGGTTGGTTGGTTGGTTGGTTGGTTGGTTGGTTGGTAGGTTGGTTGGTTGGTTGGTTGGTTGGTTGGTTGGTTGGTTGGTTGGTTGGTTGGTTGGTTGGTTGGTTGGTTGGTTGGTAGGTTGGTTGGTTGGTGTGGTTGGTTGGTTGGTGTGGTTGGTTGGTTGGTTGGTTGGTGTGGTTGGTTGGTGTGGTTGGTTGGTTGGTTGGTGTGGTTGGTTGGTTGGTTGGTTGGTTGGTTGGTTGGTTGGTTGGTTGGTTGGTTGGTGTGGTTGGTTGGTGTGGTTGGTTGGTTGGTTGGTTGGTGTGGTTGGTTGGTTGGTTGGTGTGGTTGGTTGGTTGGTGTGGTTGGTTGGTTGGTTGGTTGGTTGGTGTGGTTGGTTGGTGTGGTTGGTTGGTGTGGTTGGTTGGTTGGTTGGTTGGTTGGTTGGTTGGTTGGTTGGTTGGTGTGGTTGGTTGGTGTGGTTGGTTGGTTGGTTGGTGTGGTTGGTTGGTTGGTTGGTTGGTTGGTTGGTTGGTTGGTTGGTTGGTTGGTTGGTTGGTTGGTTGGTTGGTTGGTTGGTTGGTTGGTTGGTTGGTTGGTTGGTTGGTTGGTAGGTTGGTTGGTTGGTTGGTTGGTTGGTTGGTTGGTGTGGTTGGTTGGTTGGTTGGTTGGTTGGTTGGTTGGTTGGT
>CM068354.1:42375423-42415423 GCA_034769755.1 Odontamblyopus lacepedii | reverse complement strand
TGTTTCTCATTAAACTTTTATGTTCTTCCTCCAACTGAAAACCTGCATCTGTCAGAGTCCTCACTCCTCACTCCTTGTCTCCTTGTCTCCTTGTGTCCTCACTCCTTGTGTCCTCACTCCTTGTGTCCTCACTCCTTGTCTCCTCACTCCTTGTCTCCTTGTCTCCTCACTCCTTGTCTCCTCTCTCCTTGTTTCCTTGTTGCCTCCTTGTCTCCTCTCTTCTCTCTCCTCGTCTCCTCTCTCCTTTCTACTCTCTCCTCGTCTCCTCTCTCCTCATCTCCTCGTCTCCTCTCTCCTTTCTACTCTCTCCTCGTCTCCTCTCTCCTCGTCTCCTCTCTCATCTCCTCTCTCCTCGTCTCCTCTCTCCTTTCTACTCTCTCCTCGTCTCCTCTCTCCTTGTCTTTTCGTCTCCTCTCTCCTCGTCTTCTCTCTCCTCACTCCTCGTCTCCTCTCTCCTCACTCCTCGTCTCCTCTCTCCTTTCTCCTCTCTCCTTTCTCCTCTCTCCTTGTCTCCTCACTCTTCGTCTCCTCTCTCCTTGTCTCTTCGTCTCCTCTCTCCTCACTCCTCGTCTCCTCGCTCCTTTCTCCTCTCTCCTCATCTCCTCTCTCCTTTCTCCTCTCTCCTCTCTCCTCTCTCCTCTCTCCTCGTCTCCTCTCTCCTCTCTCCTTGTCTCCTCTCTCCTCTCTCCTCGTCTCCTCTCTCCTCTCTCCTCACCTCCTCGTCTCCTTTCTCCTCTCTCCTCTCTCCTCTCTCCTCGTCTCCTCTCTCCTCTCCTGGTGCTCGTCTCTCATTGGCTGTTGGTTTCACCTCTCGAGTTTCTGGGCCAATCAGACGGTTTGTTGTTGTTGCAGTTCTGCCTCGATCCTGGAGGCGGCGCCGCGAGTCCAGAAGAACGACTCAGCGAAATCATCAAAGAATATGAACTACAGACCCGGGTCAGAACCAGGACTAAACCAGGACTAAACCAGGACTGAAACAGGACTGAACCAGGACTGAACCAGGACTAAACCAGGACTGAAACAGGACTGAACCAGGACTGAAACAGGACTAAACCAGGACTAAACCAGGACTAAACCAGGACTGAAACAGGACTGAACCAGGACTGAACCAGGACCAGAAAAGGACTAAACCAGGTTTAAACCAGGACTGAACCAGGCGCCTCACCAGACAGGAGCAGACAGGAGCAGACAGGGGCAGACAGGAGCAGACAGGAGCAGACAGGAGCAGGCAGGAGGAGACAGGAGCCTCACCTGTCGCTCTGGTGTTGCAGGAGCTCAGGGATCGCTGTGACGAGCTCAGTTCTGAGTTGGAGCTGGTGAAGATTCAGAGACCAGAGCGAAGACTCAGACCAGACCCGGACCAGAACCAGGACCAGGACCAGGACCAGGACCAAGACCAGGACCAAGAACAGGACCAGGACCGGGACCGGGAGAAGACCTCAGGCTACGGTAACTCCAGGTTCATCGTTTGTTTCCGTGTCAGAACCTCGTAAACCTGAGACTTGATCCACGTTCTCCAGGACCTGATGCTAACCTGAGGCACTGCTGTGTCTGAGGCTCTAACCTGAGGCACTGCTGTGTCTGAGGCTCTAACCTGAGGCACTGCTGTGTCTGAGGCTCTAACCTGAGGCACTGCTGTGTCTGAGGCTCTAACCTGAGACACTGCTGTGTCTGAGGCTCTAACCTGAGGCACTGCTGTGTCTGAGGCTCTAACCTGAGGCACTGCTGTGTCTGAGGCTCTAACCTGAGGCACTGCTGTGTCTGAGGCTCTAACCTGAGGCACTGCTGTGTCTGAGGCTCTAACCTGAGGCACTGCTGTGTCTGAGGCTCTAACCTGAGGCACTGCTGTGTCTGAGGCTCTAACCTGAGGCACTGCTGTGTCTGAGGCTCTAACCTGAGGCACTGCTGTGTCTGAGGCTCACATCATTGATCAGTGGAAAATGAAAAGGTTTCTTTATCCTCTTACCTCCCGCTCCGGGCGAACAGGATATTCACCTTAATTATTCTTCCACTGTTGAGCTGCTGCACATCGTTTAAAGCTTCATTCCTCAGGAAAACAATCATATCATTTATGCTGCAGCCCAAAGAGCAAGAACTTAGAACTCCCCAAAAGAATCAAACCACAATGTGCATTTCTGACCTTTGAGCCGCTTCTGTCCAAAACTGTTTCAGTCCAGGAACAGCTCAGTTAGTCCAGAACATCCATCCATCTTCTCCCGCTTAATCCGGCTGAGCGTCGCTGCATCAGGCTGTGTGCCCATTCTGGACTCTAGTGGTGACGTGCAAACACAGAGGAGCATGAGACACTTGGGAGACATTTTAGGCCTGTTTTAGTTTTTTATCTGAAGAAAACCGGCCTAAAGCTCAGAAGATTTATTTATTCCACATTTCATCTTCTCACAGTTTGAACATCTGGTCCATATTTGGACACTTGTGAATTGTCATATTTTGACACAAAGGGTCACAGCTCCAAACCCTGAGGCCCAGAGTCTGACACAGCTTCAGCAGTGAGTGTAGTGAGGCCCAGAGTCTGACACAGCTTCAGCAGTGAGTGTAGTGAGGCCCAGAGTCTGACACAGCTTCAGCAGTGAGTGTAGTGAGGCCCAGAGTCTGACACAGCTTCAGCAGTGAGTGTAGTGAGGCCCAGAGTCTGACACAGCTTCAGCAGTGAGTGTAGTGAGGCCCAGAGTCTGACACAGCTTCAGCAGTGAGTGTAGTGAGCCACACAGGCCCAGGAGGAAGTTTGACCAAGTCACAGCCTTTATTATTTTGGGTTTTTTTCCCGGGCAAAAAAATTCAGTTGTTGGACCTGTTTGAATGTGTGTGTGCTGTAAGTGAGCTGCACTCACAGTCTTCATCTGCAGATCTACAGAAACTAGAAGCTCTGAGCTTTAAAATGATGCGTCACACAAACCTGTGGGTCTGAGGTTTTCTGTAATAACTGTGACCTGTTTGTGTCACTGCTGCACACACAGGATGAGGCGGGAGGCAAGTTTTTCTGGATCTTAAACCTTTTGTTCGGTGTTTGTTGACGTGTGTCTCCGCGGTAACTGCTGCACATTCCACCGTAGACACACATGCAGTCACCCCCAGGGCCCGGTGCTCTGTGGGGGCGGGGCCTCTGCTCTGGTTCAGGCAGACAGACAGGTTCATCTGCTCAGGTGAGCCCAGCCTCGCCCCCTGCACAGGTACGACGGGTGTAGCCCCGCCCCCTGCACAGGTATGACAGGTGTAGCCCCGCCCCCCGCACAGGTACGACGGGTGTAGCCCCGCCCCCTGAATCACAGCAGCGTCTCAGAAATGTCTCAGAGTAAGTGTCTGATACAACTACTGCAAAGTTTATATGGTTTAGACCTGGTTTAGACCTGGTTTAGACCTGGTTTAGACCTGGTTTAGACCTGGTTTAGACCTGGTTTAGACCTGGTTTAGTCCTGGTTTAGTCCTGGTTTAGTCCTGGTTTAGTCCTGATCCTCAGACCTTTGTGTGTTTCAGACGTCAGTGAAGTGAGCGCCTCCCCTCGAGTCCGGAGGAAACTCACCCCTCTGGACAAGAAAGGTCAGAAAAACCCTGGTTTAGACCTGGTTTAGTCCTGGTTTAGGTCCTGGTTTAGACCTGGTTTAGACCTGGTTTAGACCTGGTTTAGACCTGGTTTAGTCCTGGTTTAGACCTGGTTTAGTCCTGGTTTAGACCTGGTTTAGGTCCTGGTTTAGACCTGGTTTAGGTCCTGGTTTTGTCCTGGTTTAGACCTGGTTTAGACCTGGTTTAGTCCTGGTTTAGACCTGGTTTAGACCTGGTTTAGTCCTGGTTTAGTCCTGGTTTAGGTCCTGGTTTAGTCCTGGTTTAGTCCTGGTTTAGGTCCTGGTTTAGTCCTGGTTTAGTCCTGGTTTAGTCCTGGTTTAGTCCTGGTTTAGTCCTGGTTTAGACCTGGTTTAGTCCTGGTTTAGACCTGGTTTAGCCCTGGTTTAGACCTGGTTTTGTCCTGGTTTAGACCTGGTTTAGACCTGGTTTAGACCTGGTTTAGTCCTGGTTTAGACCTGGTTTAGTCCTGGTTTAGTCCTGGTTTAGTCCTGGTTTAGTGCTGGTTTAGTCCTGGTTTAGTCCTGGTTTAGGTCCTGGTTTAGTCCTGGTTTAGTGCTGGTTTAGTGCTGGTTTAGTCCTGGTTTAGTCCTGGTTTAGTCCTGGTTTAGACCTGGTTTAGTCCTGGTTTAGACCTGGTTTAGCCCTGGTTTAGACCTGGTTTTGTCCTGGTTTAGACCTGGTTTAGACCTGGTTTAGACCTGGTTTAGTCCTGGTTTAGACCTGGTTTAGTCCTGGTTTAGTCCTGGTTTAGTCCTGGTTTAGTGCTGGTTTAGTCCTGGTTTAGTCCTGGTTTAGGTCCTGGTTTAGTCCTGGTTTAGTGCTGGTTTAGTGCTGGTTTAGTCCTGGTTTAGTCCTGGTTTAGTCCTGGTTTAGACCTGGTTTAGTCCTGGTTTAGTCCTGGTTTAGACCTGGTTTAGACCTGGTTTAGACCTGGTTTAGTCCTGGTTTAGACCTGGTTTA
Source organism: Odontamblyopus lacepedii (assembly GCA_034769755.1). Classification (NCBI taxonomy): domain Eukaryota; kingdom Metazoa; phylum Chordata; class Actinopteri; order Gobiiformes; family Gobiidae; genus Odontamblyopus; species Odontamblyopus lacepedii. The sequence goes on along the minus strand of CM068354.1, from coordinate 42,410,884 downwards.
GTCCTGGTTTAGTCCTGGTTTAGTCCTGGTTTAGTGCTGGTTTAGTCCTGGTTTAGTGCTGGTTTAGTCCTGGTTTAGGTCCTGGTTTAGTCCTGGTTTAGTCCTGGTTTAGTGCTGGTTTAGTGCTGGTTTAGTCCTGGTTTAGTCCTGGTTTAGTCCTGGTTTAGTCCTGGTTTAATTCTTCTTGGTCTTTACAGCCCTGTGCTGCCTGGACCCTGGTCTGGACCCTGGTCTGGCCCCTGGTCTGGACCCTGGTCTGGCCCCTGGTCTGGACCCTGGTCTGGACCCTGGTCTGGACCGTGGTCTGGCCCCTGGTCTGGACCGTGGTTTGGATCCTGGTCCGGACTCTGGACCCTCGGTCTCGATCCAGACTGAACTGGCTCTGGAGCAGCTCCAAGAGAAGCACCAAGAGGAGGTGCAGCAGCTCAGGACCAGGATGGAGACTCAGGTACTGGACCGGGACTGGACCGGGACCGGGACCGGACCGGGACCGGACTGGGACTGGACCGGGACTGGACCAGGACCGGGACCGGACTGGGACTGGACCGGGACTGGACCAGGACCGGACTGGGACCAGACCGGGACCGGGACCGGACTGGGACTGGACCGGGACCGGACCGGGACTGGACCGGGACCGGACTGGGACTAAACCAGGTCTAAACTGTGGGTGTTTCAGGTGAACTTTTACGAGCGCAGCCTGGAGCAGATGAGACAGAACATGGAGCTGGAGCGAAAGGACATCGCACAGGCCTTTAAGGTACAAGTACTGCAAGTACAAGTACTGCAAGTACAAGTACTGCAAGTACAAGTACTGCAAATACAAGTACTGCAAATACAAGTACTGCACATACAAGTACTGCAAATACAAGTACTGCACATACAAGTACTGCAAATACAAGTACTGCAAATACAAGTACTGCACATACAAGTACTGCAAATACAAGTACTGCAAATACAAGTACTGCACATACAAGTACTGCAAATACAAGTACTGCACATACAAGTACTGCACATACAAGTACTGTAGTACTTATACTGTAGTACTGCAGTACTGTAGTACTGCAGTGTACTACAGTACTGTAGTACTAGTACTGCAGTACTGTAGTACTGTAGTACTGCAGTACTGTAGTACTTGTACTGTAGTACTTGTACTGTAGTACTGTAGTACTGTAGTACTGTAGTACTTGTACTTGTGCAGATGGAGATCTGTGACCTGGAGGAGCAGAAATCGTCTCTGGAGAATCGGCTCAAACAGATGAAGGACGAAGTGGAGAAAAACCAACAGAGAAACGAACAAACAAGAACTCAGGACAAACGGTACGACAGGTGCTAACCACAGACAGGTGCTCACCACGACAGGTGCTCCTCACAGACAGGTGCTCCTCACAGACAGGTGCTCCTCACACAGACAGGTGCTCCTCACGACAGGTGCTCACCACAGACAGGTGCTCCTCACACAGACAGGTGCTCACCACAGACAGGTGCTCACCACAGACAGGTGCTCCTCACGACAGGTGCTCACCACAGACAGGTGCTCACCACAGACAGGTGCTCCTCACAGACAGGTGCTCACCACAGACAGGTGCTCCTCACACAGACAGGTGCTCCTCACAGACAGGTGCTCACCACAGACAGGTGCTCCTCACAGACAGGTGCTCCTCACAGACAGGTGCTCCTCACACAGACAGGTGCTCCTCACAGACAGGTGCTCCTCACACGACAGGTGCTCACCACGACAGGTGCTCCTCACAGGCAGGTGCTCCTCACAGACAGGTGCTCCTCACACAGACAGGTGCTCCTCACAGACAGGTGCTCACCACAGACAGGTGCTCCTCACAGACAGGTGCTCCTCACACAGACAGGTGCTCCTCACAGACAGGTGCTCCTCACACAGACAGGTGCTCCTCACAGACAGGTGCTCCTCACACGACAGGTGCTCACCACGACAGGTGCTCCTCACAGGCAGGTGCTCCTCACAGACAGGTGCTCCTCACACAGACAGGTGCTCCTCACAGACAGGTGCTCCTCACAGACAGGTGCTCCTCACACAGACAGGTGCTCCTCACAGACAGGTGCTCCTCACAGACAGGTGCTCCTCACAGACAGGTGCTCCTCACACGACAGGTGCAGCTGAAGTTATCGCAAATATCGCAGATGTGTCTCGTTCATGTTCTGGGCTCAGGGAGCAGAACTTTTTAGATTTAGGAGTTTCTCCTGAGTCCTGATTCTTCTCGCAGTGACTCGCTCTGGTCTCAGGATTTCGCTGTGACTCGTTCTTCCCACTGTGACTCGTTTTTCTCGCTGTGACTCGTTTTTCTCGCTGTGACTCGTTCTTCTCGCTGTGACTCGTTTTTCTCGCTGTGACTCGTTCTTCTCGTTGTGACTCGTTCTTCTCGCTGTGACTCGTTCTTCTCGCTGTGACTCGTTTTTCTCGCTGTGAGTCGCTCTTCTCGCTGTGACTCGTTCTTCTCGCTGTGACTCGCTCTTCTCGCTGTGACTCGTTTTTCTCGCTGTGACTCGCTCTTCTCGCTGTGACTCGTTCTTCTCGCTGTGACTCGTTTTTCTCGCTGTGACTCGCTCTTCTCGCTGTGACTCGCTCTTCTCGCTGTGACTCGCTCTGGTCTCAGGATTTCGCTGTGACTCGTTCTTCCCACTGTGACTCGTTTTTCTCGCTGTGACTCGTTTTTCTCGCTGTGACTCGTTCTTCTCGCTGTGACTCGTTTTTCTCGCTGTGACTCGTTCTTCTCGTTGTGACTCGTTCTTCTCGCTGTGACTCGTTCTTCTCGCTGTGACTCGTTTTTCTCGCTGTGAGTCGCTCTTCTCGCTGTGACTCGTTCTTCTCGCTGTGACTCGCTCTTCTCGCTGTGACTCGTTTTTCTCGCTGTGACTCGCTCTTCTCGCTGTGACTCGTTCTTCTCGCTGTGACTCGTTTTTCTCGCTGTGACTCGCTCTTCTCGCTGTGACTCGCTCTTCTCGCTGTGACTCGTTCTTCTCGCTGTGACTCGCTCTGGTCTCAGGATTTCGCTGTGACTCGTTCTTCCCACTGTGACTCGTTTTTCTCGCTGTGACTCGTTTTTCTCGCTGTGACTCGTTCTTCTCGCTGTGACTCGTTTTTCTCGCTGTGACTCGTTCTTCTCGTTGTGACTCGTTCTTCTCGCTGTGACTCGTTCTTCTCGCTGTGACTCGTTTTTCTCGCTGTGAGTCGCTCTTCTCGCTGTGAGTCGTTCTTCTCGCTGTGACTCGCTGTTCTCGCTGTGACTCGCTTCTTCTCGGCCAGACTCGCTCTTCGCTGTGACTCGTTCTTCGCTGTGACTCGCTCGCTCTTCTCGCTGTGACTCGTTTTTCTCGCTGTGACTCGCTCTTCTCGCTGTGACTCGTTCTTCTCGCTGTGACTCGTTTTTCTCGCTGTGACTCGCTCTTCTCGCTGTGACTCGCTCTTCTCGCTGTGACTCGTTCTTCTCGCTGTGACTCGCTCTTCTCGCTGTGACTCGTTTTTCTCGCTGTGACTCGTTTTTCTCGCTGTGACTCGTTTTTCTCGCTGTGACTCGTTCTTCTTGCTGTGACTCGTTTTTCTCGCTGTGACTCGCTTTTTCTCGCTGTGACTTCGTTCTTCTCGCTGTGACTCGCTTTTCTCGCTGTGACTCGCTTTCTCGCTGTGACTTCGTTCTTCTCGCTGTGACTCGTTCTTCTCGCTGTGACACGTTCTTCCTCGCTGTGACTCGTTCTTCGCTGTGACTCGCTTCTTCTCGCTGTGACTCGCTCTTCGCTGTGACTCGTTTTTCGCTGTGACTCGTTTTTCGCTGTGACTTCGTTTTTCGCTGTGACTCGTTTTCGCTGTGACTCGTTCTTCTCGCCGTGACTCGTTCTTCTCGCCGTGACTCGTTTTTCTCGCCGTGACTCGTTTTTCTCGCTGTGACTCGTTTTTCTCGCTGGGACTCGTTTTTCTCGCTGTGACTCGTTTTTCTCGCTGGGACTCGTTCTTCTCGCTGGGACTCGTTCTTCTCGCTGTGACTCGTTTTTCTCGCTGTGACTCGTTGTTCTCGCTGTGACTCGTTATTCTCGCTGTGACTCGTTCTTCTCGCGGTGACACGTTGTTCTCTCGGTGACTCGTTCTTCGCTGTGACTCGTTTTCTCGCCGTGACTCGTTTTCCTCTTCGCTGTGACTGGTTTTTCTCGCTGTTTCTTCTCGCTGGGACTCGTTCTTCTCGCTGGGACTCGTTTTTCTCGCTGTGACTCGTTCTTCTCGCTGTGACTCGTTCTTCTCGCTGGGACTCGTTCTTCTCGCTGGGACTCGTTTTTCTCGCTGTGACTCGTTTTTCTCGCTGGGACTCGTTTTTCTCGCTGTGACTCGTTTTCCTCGCTGTGACTCGTTCTTCTCGCTGTGACTTGTTCTTCTCGCTGTGACTCGCTCTTCTCGCTGTGACTCGTTTTTCTCGCTGTGACTCGTTTTCCTCGCTGTGACTCGTTCTTCTCGCTGTGACTCGTTCTTCTCGCTGTGACTCGCTCTTCTCGCTGTGACTCGTTTTTCTCGCTGTGACTCGTTTTTCTCGCTGTGACTCGTTCTTCTCGCTGTGACTCGTTCTTCTCGCTGTGACTCGTTTTTCTCGCTGTGACTCGTTCTTCTCGCTGTGACTCGTTTTTCTCGCTGTGACTCGTTCTTCTCGCTGTGACTCGTTCTTCTCGCTGTGACTCGTTCTTCTCGCTGTGACTCGTTTTCCTCGCTGTGACTCGTTCTTCTCGCTGTGACTCGTTCTTCTCGCTGTGACTCGCTCTTCTCGCTGTGACTCGTTTTTCTCGCTGTGACTCGTTTTTCTCGCTGTGACTCGTTCTTCTCGCTGTGACTCGTTTTTCTCGCCGTGACTTGTTCTTCTCGCCGTGACACGTTTTTCTCGCCGTGACTCGTTCTTCTCGCCGTGACTCGTTTTTCGCTGTGACTCGTTCTTCGCTCTGACTTCGTTCTCGCTGTGACTCGTTTCCTCGCTGTGACTTCGTTCTTCGCTGTGACTCGTTCTTCTCGCTGTGACTCGTTCTTCGCTGTGACTTTCGTCTTTCGCTGTGACTCTTTTTTCCCGCTGTTACTCGTTTTTCTCTCTGTGACTCGTTCTTCTCGCTGTGACTCGTTTTTCTCGCTGTGACTCGTTCTTCTCGCAGTGACTCGTTCTTCTCGCCGTGACTCGTTCTTCTCGCTGTGACTCGTTCTTCTCGCTGTGACTCGTTCTCGCTGTGCCTCGTTTTCTCGCTGTGACTCGTTTTCGCTGGGACTCGTTCTTCTCGCCGTGACTCGTTTTCGCCGTGACTTCGTTCTTCGCCTGTGACTCGTTCTTCTTCGCTGTGACTCGTTTTTCGCTGGGACTCGTTTTCTCGCTGTGACTCGTTCTTCTCGCTGTGACTCGTTCTTCGCTGTGACTCGTTTTTCTCGCTGTGACTCGTTCTTCGCTGTGACTTCGTTTTTCTCGCTGTGACTCGTTTTCTCGCTGTGACTTCGTTCTTCTCGCTGTGACTCGTTCTTCGCTGTGACTCGTTTTTCTCGCTGGGACTCGTTTTTCGCTGTGACTCGTTCTTCTCGCTGTGACTCGTTCTTCGCTGGGACTCGTTCTCGCTGGGACTCGTTTTTCTCGCTGGGACTCGTTTTTCTCGCTGTGACTCGTTCTTCTCGCTGTGACTCGTTTTTCTCGCTGTGACTCGTTTTTCTCGCTGTGACTCGTTCTTCTCGCTGTGACTCGTTTTTCTCGCTGTGACTCGTTTTTCTCGCTGTGACTCGTTCTTCTCGCTGTGACTCGTTCTTCTCGCTGTGACTCGTTTTCGCCGTGACTTCGTTCTTCGCCGCTGTGACTTCGTTTTTCGCCGTGACTCGTTTTTCGCTGTGACTTCGTTCTTCTCGCCGTGACTCGTTTTTCTCGCCGTGACTCGTTTTTCTCGCTGTGACTCGTTTTTCTCGCTGGGACTCGTTTTTCTCGCTGTGACTCGTTCTTCTCGCTGTGACTCGTTCTTCTCGCTGTGACTCGTTTTTCTCGCTGGGACTCGTTCTTCTCGCTGGGACTCGTTCTTCTCGCTGTGACTCGTTCTTCTCGCTGGGACTCGCTCTTCTCGCTGTGACTCGTTCTTCTCGCTGTGACTCGTTTTTCTCGCTGGGACTCGTTTTTCTCGCTGTGACTCGTTCTTCTCGCTGTGACTCGTTTTTCTCGCCGTGACTCGTTTTTCTCGCTGTGACTCGTTTTTCTCGCTGGGACTCGTTTTTCTCGCTGTGACTCGTTCTTCTCGCTGTGACTCGTTCTTCTCGCCGTGACTCGTTTTTCTCGCTGTGACTCGTTTTTCTCGCTGGGACTCGTTTTTCTTGCTGTGACTCGCTCTTCTCGCTGTGACTCGTTCTTCTCGCCGTGACTTCGTTTTTCGCTGTGACTACGCTTTTTCGCTGGGACTCGTTTTTCTTGCTGTGACTCGCTTCTTCTCGCTGTGACTCGTTCTTCCGCTGTGACTTCGCTTTTTCTCGCTGGTACTCGTTTTTCTCGCTGTGACTCGTTCTTCTCGCTGTGACTCGTTCTTCTCGCTGTGACTCGTTTTTCTCGCCGTGACTCGTTCTTCTCGCCGTGACTCGTTTTTCTCGCAGTGACTTCGTTTTCTCGCTGTGACTTCGTTCTTCTCGCTGTGACTTCGTTCTTCTCGCTGTGACTCGTTTTTCGCCGTGACTTCGTTCTTCGCCGTGACTTCGTTTTTCTCGCCGTGACTCGTTTTTCGCTGTGACTTCGTTTTTCGCTGGGACTCGTTTCTCGCTGTGACTCGTTCTTCTCGCTGTGACTCGTTCTTCTCGCCGTGACTCGTTTTTCTCGCTGTGACTCGTTCTTCTCGCTGTGACTCGTTTTTCTTGCTGTGACTCGCTCTTCTCGCTGTGACTCGTTTTTCTCGCCGTGACTCGTTCTTCTCGCCGTGACTCGTTTTTCTCGCCGTGACTTCGTTTTCTCGCTGTGACTCGTTTTTCGCTGTGACTCGTTCTTCTCCGCTGTGACTCGTTCTTCTCGCTGTGACTCGTTTTCTCGCTGTGACTTCGTTCTTCTCGCTGTGACTTGTTTTCCTCGCTGTGACTTCGTTCTTCGCTGTGACTCGTTTTTCGCTGTGACTCGCTTCTCGCTGTGACTCGTTTTTCTCGCTGTGACTCGTTTTTCTCGCTGTGACTCGTTTTCCTCGCTGTGACTCGTTCTTCTCGCTGTGACTTGTTCTTCTCGCTGTGACTCGCTCTTCTCGCTGTGACTCGTTTTTCTCGCTGTGACTCGTTTTCCTCGCTGTGACTCGTTCTTCTCGCTGTGACTCGTTTTTCTTGCTGTGACTCGCTCTTCTCGCTGTGACTCGTTCTTCTCGCTGTGACTCGTTTTTCTCGCTGGGACTCGTTTTTCTCGCTGTGACTCGTTCTTCTCGCTGTGACTCGTTTTTCTCGCTGACTCATTCTTCTAGCTGTGACTCGTTTTTCTCGCTGTGACTCGTTTTTCTCGCTGTGACTCGTTCTTCTCGCTGTGACTCGTTCTTCTCGCTGTGACTCGTTTTTCTCGCCGTGACTCGTTCTTCTCGCCGTGACTCGTTTTTCTCGCCGTGACTCGTTTTTCTCGCTGTGACTCGTTTTTCTCGCTGGGACTCGTTTTTCTCGCTGTGACTCGTTCTTCTCGCTGTGACTCGTTCTTCTCGCTGTGACTCGTTTTTCTCGCTGGGACTCGTTCTTCTCGCTGGGACTCGTTCTTCTCGCTGTGACTCGTTCTTCTCGCTGGGACTCGTTCTTCTCGCTGGGACTCGTTTTTCTCGCTGGGACTCGTTTTTCTCCCTGTGACTCGTTCTTCTCGCTGTGACTCGTTCTTCTCGCTGTGACTCGTTTTCCTCGCTGTGACTCGTTCTTCTCGCTGTGACTCGTTTTTCTCGCTGTGACTCGCTCTTCTCGCTGTGACTCGTTTTTCTCGCTGTGACTCGTTTTTCTCGCTGTGACTCGTTTTCCTCGCTGTGACTCGTTCTTCTCGCTGTGACTTGTTCTTCTCGCTGTGACTCGCTCTTCTCGCTGTGACTCGTTTTTCTCGCTGTGACTCGTTCTTCTCGCCGTGACACGTTTTTCTCGCCGTGACTCGTTCTTCTCGCCGTGACTCGTTCTTCTCGCCGTGACTCGTTCTTCTCGCCGTGACTCGTTCTTCTCGCCGTGACTCGTTCTTCTCGCCGTGACTCGTTCTTCTCGCCGTGACTCGTTCTTCTCGCTGTGACTCGTTTTTCTCGCTGTGACTCGTTTTTCTCGCTGGGACTCGTTTTTCTCGCTGGGACTCGTTCTTCTCGCTGGGACTCGTTCTTCTCGCTGTGACTCGTTCTTCTCGCTGTGACTCGTTCTTCTCGCTGTGACTCGTTTTTCTCGCTGTGACTCGTTCTTCTCGCTGTGACTCGTTTTTCTCGCTGTGACTCGTTCTTCTCGCCGTGACACGTTTTTCTCGCCGTGACTCGTTCTTCTCGCCGTGACTCGTTCTTCTCGCTGTGACTCGTTTTTCTCGCTGTGACTCGTTTTTCTCGCTGGGACTCGTTTTTCTCGCTGTGACTCGTTCTTCTCGCTGTGACTCGTTCTTCTCGCTGTGACTCGTTTTCCTCGCTGTGACTCGTTCTTCTCGCTGTGACTCGTTTTTCTCGCTGTGACTCGCTCTTCTCGCTGTGACTCGTTCTTCTCGCTGTGACTCGTTTTTTTCGCTGGGACTCGTTCTTCTCGCTGTGACTCGTTTTTCTCGCTGACTCATTCTTCTCGCTGTGACTCGTTTTTCTCGCTGTGACTCGCTCTTCTCGCTGTGACTCGTTCTTCTCGCTGTGACTCGTTTTTCTCGCTGTGACTCGTTCTTCTCGCTGTGACTCGTTTTTCTCGCTGTGACTCGTTTTTCTCGCTGTGACTCGTTCTTCTCGCTGTGACTCGCTCTTCTCGCTTTGACTCGCTCTTCTCGCTGGGACTCGCTCTTCTCGCTGTGACTCGTTCTTCTCGCTGTGACTCGCTCTTCTCGCTGTGACTCGTTCTCGCTGTGACTCGCTCTGGTCTCTGGTCTCAGGCTGCAGAGGGAACGGGCTGAGATGGAGCAGAACTTTGCCAGGGAAATCTCGAACTTGGTGCAGAAACTCAGCGCTGAGAAAGACCAGCTGGAGGCCGAGCTCCGCCTCAAGATGGACCAAGACCTGCTGCTGCTGAGGTGAGACCGGGACCGGACTGGGACTGGACCGGAACTGGACCGGGACTGGACTGGGACTGTGGCCCGGGACTGGACCGGGACTGGACCGGGACTGGACCGGAACTGGACCGGGACTGGACCGGGACTGTGGCCCGGGACTGGACCGGGACTGTGGCCCGGGACTGGACCGGGACTGGACCGGGACCGGACTGGGACTGGACCGGAACTGGACCGGGACTGTGGCCCGGGACTGGACTGGGACTGGACTGGACCGGGATTGGACCGGAACTGGACCAGAACTGGACCGGGACTGGACCGGGACTGGACCGGGATTGGACCGGGACTGGACCGGGATTGGTCTAGGACTGGACTGGGACTGGACTGGGACCGGACCGGGACTGGACAGGGACTGGACCAGACCGGGACCGGGACTAGACCTCGACCAGACCAGGACCAGGACTGTGGACCGGGACTGGACCGGGACTGGACCGGGACCGGACTGGGACTGGACCGGGACTGGACCGGGACTGGACCGGGACTGGACCGGGACTGGACCGGGACTGGACCGGGACTAGAAAATCTAAACCTCAGATTCTCGCACTTCGATTGTAGGTTCTGGTTTTTTTTTGTCCTTATGTAGATTTTTGTACTTTTTCATGAGTAAAAGAGGAGGCGTTTTATTAAGAGGAGGCGTTTTACTAAAAGAGGAGGCCTTTTATTAAAAGAGGAGGCCTTTTATTAAAAGAGGAGGCATTTTATTAAAAGAGGAGGTGTTTTACTAAAAGGGGAGGCGTTCTAAAAGAGGAGGTGTTTTACTAAAAGAGGAGGCGTTGTATTAAAAGAGGAGGCATTTTACTAAAAGAGGAGGTGTTTTACTAAAAGAGGAGGCGTTCTAAAAGAGGAGGCGTTTTACTAAAAGAGGAGGCGTTGTATTAAAAGAGGAGGCATTTTACTAAAAGAGGAGGCGTTCTAAAAGAGGAGGTGTTTTACTAAAAGAGGAGGCGTTGTATTAAAAGAGGAGGCATTTTACTAAAAGAGGAGGCATTTTACTAAAAGAGGAGGCGTTTTACTAAAAGAGGTGTTCTACTAAAAGAGGAGGCGTTTTATTAAGAGGAGGCGTTTTACTAAAAGAGGAGGTGTTTTACTAAAAGAGGTGTTCTACTAAAAGAGGAGGCGTTTTACTAAGAGGAGGCATTCTAAAAGAGGAGCCGTTTAACTAAAAGAGGAGGCGTCTAACTAAAAGAGGAGGCGTTCTACTAAAAGAGGAGGTGTTTAACTAAAAGAGGAGGCGTCTAACTAAAAGAGGAGGCGTTCTACTAAAAGAGGAGGTGTTCTACTAAAAGAGGAGGCGTTTTACGAAAAGAGGAGGCGTTTAACTAAAAGAGGAGGCGTTTAACTAAAAGAGGAGGCGTTTTACTAAAAGAGGAGGCGTTTTACTAAAAGAGGAGGCGTTTTACTAAAAGAGGAGGCGTTCTAAAAGAGGAGGCATTCTACTAAAAGAGGAGGCATTCTACTAAAAGAGGAGGCGTTTTACTAAAAGAGGAGGCGTTTTACTAAAAGAGGAGGCGTTTTACTAAAAGAGGAGGCATTTTACTAAAAGAGGAGGCGTTTTACTAAAAGAGGAGGCGTTTTACTAAAAGAGGAGGCGTTCTACTAAAAGAGGAGGCGTTCTACTAAAAGAGGAGGCGTTTTACTAAAAGAGGAGGCATTTTACTAAAAGAGGAGGCGTTTTACTAAAAGAGGAGGCGTTCTACTAAAAGAGGAGGCGTTCTACTAAAAGAGGAGGCGTTTTACTAAAAGAGGAGGTGTTCTACTAAAAGAGGAGGCGTTCTGCTAAAAGAGGAGGCGTTCTGCTAAAAGAGGAGGCGTTTTACTAAAAGAGGAGGCGTTTTATAAAAAGAGGAGGTGTTCTACTAAAAGAGGAGGCGTTCTGTTGAAAGAGGAGGTGTTTTACTAAAAGAGGAGGCGTTCTAAAAGAGGAGGTGTTTTACTAAAAGAGGAGGCGTTCTACTAAAAGAGGAGGCGTTTTACTAAAAGAGGAGGCATTTTACTAAAAGAGGAGGTGTTCTACTAAAATAGGAGGCATTCTAAAAGAGGAGGCGTTCTCCTAAAAGAGGAGGCATTTTACTAAAAGAGGAGGCGTTTTACTAAAAGAGGAGGCATTTTACTAAAAGAGGAGGCATTTTACTAAAAGAGGAGGCGTTTTACTAAAAGAGGAGGCGTTTTACTAAAAGAGGAGGCGTTCTACTAAAAGAGGAGGCGTTCTACTAAAAGAGGAGGCGTTTTACTAAAAGAGGAGGCGTTTTACTAAAAGAGGTGTTCTACTAAAAGAGGAGGTGTTCTACTAAAAGAGGAGGCGTTCTGTTGAAAGAGGAGGCGTTCTGCTGAAAGAGGAGGCGTTCTGCTAAAAGAGGAGGCGTTTTACTAAAAGAGGAGGCGTTTTATTAAAAGAGGAGGTGTTCTACTAAAAGAGGAGGCGTTCTGCTGAAAGAGGAGGCGTTCTAAAAGAGGAGGCATTTTAGTAAAAGAGGAGGTGTTTTACTAAAAGAGGAGGCGTTCTACTAAAAGAGGAGGCGTTCTAAAAGAGGAGGCGTTTTAGTAAAAGAGGAGGTGTTTTACTAAAAGAGGAGGCGTTCTAAAAGAGGAGGTGTTTTACTAAAAGAGGAGGCGTTCTAAAAGAGGAGGCGTTAGGTAAGTCAGCTTTTCATCGCGTTCGTACAGATTCTAAAACACAAACTCTGATTAAATCTGAAAAGTCCCGTGTGTCAAACTCTGATCTGGTTTGAATCCTGATCCCGTTCTTGGTCCTGGTCCGGTCCGAGCAGGTCCCAGACGGAGCAGCAGCTCAGCCAATCACAGCGCAGGGAGGCGGAGCAGAGAGCATCCTGGGAAAACCGCCTCGAAAACCAGGAAGAGGAAATGCAGCGCCTGCGTAAAGCTCTCCTCCAATCACAGAGCGGCGTCCGACAGGTGACCGAGCAGCTCAGCCAATCAGAGAGGAGCCTGCAGGAAGTGACCAAGCGGCTCAGCCAATCACAGCAGGAGGTGGAGGCGGGACAGTTGCGTATCGGCCAATTAGAGTGGAGCTTGGAGGAGGCGTGTCGACGTGGAGCGAGTTTGGACGAACAGGTTCAAAATCTGCAGGAAGTTCAAGCCAAACTTCAAACTGACATCAGCCAATCAGAAACAAGCTTACAGGAAGTGAGCAGACAATTCAGCCAATCACAGGAGGAGGTGTCCAGGCTCCAGCAGCTGCTCAGCCAATCAGAACGGAGCTTCGAGGAGGCTAAAAACGGCCGCGGCCAATTAGAGGAGGAGGTGAAGCGGCTCCAGCGAGTCATGAGCCAGTCAGAGGAGGAGGCGGGGCGTCTGCGGCAGCGCCTCGGCCAATCGGAGCACAGTTTGGAGCATGCGGCGGAATACGGCACGCGGCTGGAGGAGGAGGAGCGGGCGTGGAGAGGCCGCTGCGGCGAGCTGGAGGCGCGGCTGGAGGAGGCGTGCGCTCAGCTCCAGGAGAGCATCGCCTTTCTGGAATCGCACGAAGTCCTGAACGTGCGACTGACACAGGAGAGGGCGGAGCTGGAGGCGGAGCTACGGGAGGCAAAAGGGGAGCGGGGGAGGAGCCACGAGGGAGCAGGAGGACAAGGAGACGCAGAGGAGCTGGAGGCGCTCCGGGCGGATCGAGACCGACTCATCCAAGATCTGAAGGAGCAGGCCATGGAGGTGGACAGACTGCAGGAGCACGTGGAGGAGGAGAGGAGGAGGAGCGAGGAGGAGATGAGGAGGAGCGAGGAGGAGAGGAGGAGGAGCGAGGAGGAGAGGAGGAGGAGCGAGGAGGAGAGGAGGAGGAGCGAGGAGGAGAAGGAGAGATGGTGGGAAGAGGAGAGGAGGGAGCGGGAGAGGCTGGAGTCAGAGCTGAAGGAGGAGAGGGCGAAGAGGAGGGAGAGGGAGGAGGAGGTGAAGGAGCTGAAAACCGTCACAGAGAAACACAAAAAGGAGGCGCTGGAAAGAGGAGACGCCGAATACAAACTCCAGCAGGCTCTCCTCCAATCACAGAGCAGCTTACAGGACGTGCTGCAGCAGCTCGACCAATCACAGAGCAGCTTACAGGACGTGCGGCAGCAGCTCGACCAATCACAGAGCAGCTTACAGGACGTGCGGCAGCAGCTCGACCAATCACAGAGCAGCTTACAGGACGTGCGGCAGCTCAACGTGAAGCTGGAGTGCGAGGTGAACATTCTGAAACTACACACGGACCAATCAGAGACAAGGTTACAGGAAGCGACCGCACAGCTCGGCCAATTAGATGGGCGGGTCCAGAGTCTGCAGACGCCCATCGGCCAATCAGAATCAAGCATCGAGCTGAGCCAGATCTGCTCTAACCAATCAGACACCAGCGTACGGGAGATGAGCCATGAGGAGCGTCAGGAGGAGGAGCTGCAGGAGGAGGAGCTGCAGGAGGAGGAGCTGCAGGAGGAGGAGCTGCAGGAGGCGCTGCAGGAGGAGGAGCTGCAGGAGGAGCTGCAGGAGGAGCTGCAGGAGGAGCTGCAGGAGGAGGAGCTGCAGGAGGAGCTGCAGGAGGAGCTGCAGGAGGAGCTGCAGGAGGAGCTGCAGGAGGAGGAGCTGCAGGAGGAGGAGCTGCAGGAGGAGCTGCAGGAGGAGCTGCAGGAGGAGGAGCTGCAGGAGGAGCTGCGGCGCGTGTGTGAGGAGCGGCGGCGGTACATGGTCGTGTGTGACCAGCTCTCGGCGCAGGTGGTGGAGCTGGAGGAGGAGGGCGGGGCTTTGCGGTCGCTCCTCGGCGACGTGAGCGCTCGGCTGAACCGAACCGCCGACCTGGTGCTGGAGCTGCGGCGCCAGAGGAACCGGCAGAACGAGGAGCTGCAGACGCTGAGGCGCGACTCCGAGCTCAGGCTGCGCCACATGGAGGCGCTGGTGCGGCGTTTGGAGCGGGAGGACGGCGCCGCCAACAGGTCTAACCCCGACACCTGCGCCCGCCGCCATTTTGTGTCTAATGCCAAGTCCGCTGCATGAACGTGCACACCCGCCGCCATTTTGTGTCTAACTCTGGCATGATCCCGCCGCTCCGTCCGAACCCGCCGGCCGCCATTTTGTGTCTAACCTCCATCTGATCAAACTCACAAACTCGTCACATGATTTTCACTTTGATCCTCCACGGCAGCCATTTTGTGTCTGACCTTCATTGTGTGATTTTGTGTAAATCCGTCCGACTCGTCTGTAAAACACTTAAAGAGGGGGTAACGCAGACGGACTTTACTGTAGCAGTAGAGGGAGCAAAGGGAGCGGCAAAAACAAAAGTGAAACTCCTCAAACATATTCATACGTGTTTGGGGTGAATATGGCATTTCCAGAACGATAAAAATCTAAATACCTGATACCCCCTCGCCAATGCCCCAAAAATACCCCCTCTTTAAGTTGCTGCAGGTTTGTTCGTTGTTCGGCCATTTTGTGTCGTCGCTCGATCGGATTCACTGCATGATTTTACACGACTCCATTTTTCCATCATTTTCCATCTTAGATTTAAAATGTAACATTTTACACTTAAAATTTGACACGTTATACTTAAAACTTTTACACCTACATTTACTTTTTACAGTTGTATTTTACATTTTTATTTCACGTTTACATTTTACACTTGCATATACATTATAATACTACATTTACATTTTTATTTTACATGTATATTTTAATTTTACATTGTACACCCACATATACATTTAAATTTAACGTTTCCATTTTACACTCACATTTACATTTTACATTTTTACATTTACTTATTTAGATTTTATATTTCAATTTTACATTTACATGACTCCATTTTCATTTCTCAAGCATCTTATTTAAATCCTAAACTGTTGTGTCTAAACTAACCCGATGAAACTGCGTCACCACGGCGGCCATTTTGTGTCTGACCTCCATTTTGTGACTCGTGTGTTTGTGAGTGAAGCTGAAGCAGTCACATGACCCGCAAACAGAAACATGTCGCAGTTTTGGTTTATATGAAGTTAATCTGCCTGCTCCTGTCTGCTCCTGTCACCCTGTCGCCCCTGTCACCCCCTGTCACCCCCTGTCACTCTCTGTCACCCTCTGTCACCCCCTGTCACCCTCTGTCACCCCCTGTCACCCTCTGTCACCCTCTGTCACCCTCTGTCACCCCCTGTCGCCCCTGTCACCCTCTGTCACCCCCGTCACCCCCTGTCACCCTCTGTCACCCCCTGTCGCCCCTGTCACCCCCTGTCACCCCCGTCACCCTCTGTCACCCCCTGTCACCCTCTGTCACCCCCTGTCGCCCCTGTCACCCCCTGTCACCCCCTGTCACCCCCGTCACCCTCTGTCACCCTCTGTCGCCCCTGTCACCCTCTGTCACCCTCTGTCACCCTCTGTCACCCTCTGTCACCCCCTGTCGCCCCTGTCACCCTCTGTCACCCTCTGTCACCCCTGTCACCCTCTGTCACCCTCTGTCACCTCTGTCACCCCTGTCCCTGTCACCCTCTGTCACCCCCGTCACCCCTGTCTCTGTCACCCCTGTCACCCCTGTCACCCCTGTCCCTGTCACCCCTGTCTCTGTCACCCTTGTCACCCCTGTCACCCCTGTCACCCCTGTCTCTGTCACCCCTGTCCCTGTCACCCCTGTCTCTGTCACCCCTGTCACCCCTGTCACCCCTGTCTCTGTCACCCCTGTCCCTGTCACCCCTGTCTCTGTCACCCCTGTCACCCCTGTCACCCCTGTCACCCCTGTCACCCCTGTCGCCCCCTGTCACCCCTGTCACCCCCCTGTCGCCCCTGTCGCCCCTGTCGCCCCTGTCGCCCCTGCAGGACTCAGCTGGAGGAGGTGCGCTCGGAAAACGTTGCTCTTCAGGATCGCGTCGCTCTGCTTCAGCAGGAAGTGGCGTCGCTGGAGGAGGAAGTGGATCGGACACGGTGAGTCCAGGTCGCTCAGAGTCTGGAGATGAGACTTTCGGAAGAAGCAGATTCTTCAAAGCCGTAAAAGCGTCAGAGCAAAATGTCGAGTCAAATGTGCGGCTGGAATCTGCGGATCTGAGTTTTGTTTTGTTTTCAGGAGGAAAACGGTGGAAACGGAACGAGATCGAGAACGACTGAGAGACGAGCAGGAACTTCTGCACAAGGAGGTGAAAGTCCTGCTCTAGTCCGGATTTAGTCCGGGTTTATTCTTGGGTCTGGTCTTGGCTCAGTCTGGTCCAGGTCCTGGTCCTGGTCCTGGTCCTGGTCCTGGTCCAGGCCCTGGTCCTGGACAGGGCTCAGTCAGTCCCGGTCTCAGTCCTGGTCTCAGTCCCGGTCTCAGTCCCGGTCTCAGTCCCGGTCTCAGTCCCGGTCTCAGTCCCGGTCTCAGTCCCGGTCTCAGTCCCGGTCTCAGTCCCGGTCTCAGTCCCGGTCTCGGTCCCGGTCTCAGTCCCGGTCTCAGTCCCGGTCTCGGTCTTGCTCCGGCAGAATTCCGGCCTTCGGGAGCAGATCCTGGAGCTGAGCAGCAGGAACCTGGAGCTGAGCGCCTCGAACGCAGATCTGAGCTGTAAAAACCGCGGAGACCGAGAGGCTCTGGTCCAAACGCAGGAACGACTGAAGAACCTGAGCCGGGAGCAGGACGAGCACAGCGCCACCGTGAGTATGAACAGGGAACTACAACAACTACAGGAAATACAGGAACTACAGGAACTACAGCGCCACCGTGAGTATGAGAGGGGAACTACAGCGGTGGTTCTTTACAGTTGATCTTGTTCCCATTTTTTCTGGGGGTGACGCTAACTGTGGGCACTGCTCTGTCTGAAGCTCTGTTAAACTTTAATCTGAGTTTTACCACAATCTGACCAGAAAGACCTGACCTGATCCGACAGGTGAGAGGATCTGAGCTGCTAAACACGCTAGCATTAGCGTTAGTGTTAGCATTAGGGCTAAAATTAACGTTAGCATTAGCGTTAGCATTAGCGTTAGCATTATCGATCAATCAATCAAACTTTATTTATAGAGCGCTTTTTATACAGCGCGTTAGCGTTAACATTAGCCCACAGTTTGTCAGTTTGACCTTTTAGTGTCAAGTCATGGTCCTGAACAGAACCGTGAATGCTCTGACCACAGGGAAATGAAAAGTGCTTTTAAGTTTTAAACTTTTGTGTCCGTGTTTACGAACGTGTGCGTCATGTCTCCACGGCAACCGCTGAACAGTCTACCACAGACATACATGTGAGAACACCCCCAGAGTGAGGCCCCTGCAAAGTATGAAGCTCCAGAGGCCCAGTCCTAGTCCAGTCCCGGTCCCGGTCTCAGTCCCGGTCCCGGTCTTAGTCCCGGTCCTAGTCTCAGTCCCGGTCCTAGTCTCAGTCCCGGTCTCGGTCCCGGTCTCAGTCCCGGTCTCAGTCCCGGTCTCAGTCCCGGTCCCAGTCTCAGTCCCGGTGCTTCCTCAGGTGCAGCGTCTGAAGGAGGAGCTGGTCAGATCCGAGAGGGACAAACAGCAGAGACTGAACTCCTGGACCCAAGAGAAACACCTGCTGCAGACGGAGCTGAGCACGGCCCAGAGCAAGGTCAGAATGGGGTCAGAATGGGGTCAGAATGGGGTCAGAAGGGGTCAGAGCGGGTTTAGTCCCGGTTTAGTTCTAGTTTAGACCAGGTTCTGGTCCCAGGTGGGTGTGGTCTCGGTCTCGGGTGTGGTCTCAGGGGGTGTGGTCTCGGTCTCAGGGGGTGTGGTCTAGTCTCAGGTGGGTGTGGTCTCAGGGGGTGTGGTCTCGGTCTCGGGTGTGGTCTCAGGGGGTGTGGTCTTGGTCTCAGGGGGTGTGGTTTTGGTCTCAGGGGGTGTGGTCTCGTCTCAGGTGGGTGTGGTCTCAGGGGGTGTGGTCTCGTCTCAGGTGGGTGTGGTCTCGGACTTGGAGGCGGAGCTACAGACTTTGGGGCTGAAGCTGAAATGGAGCGAAGACGACAATGAACGACTGAAGCGAGACGCCGAGAAGAGACAGCAGCAGGTGAGCGATACGATACCTCGGTATGATACCACGATACACAGGCCACGATACGATACCTCGTTACGATACTACGATACCACGATACACAGGCCACGATACGATACCTCGGTACGATACCACAATACACGGGCCACGATACGATACCTGGATATGATACCTCGATATGATTCCATGATACAATATCTCGATACGATACCTCGATACGATACCTCGATACGATACCACAATACACGGGCCACGATACAATACCTTGATACGATACTATGATATGATACCTCGATACCTGAGCCACAATGCGATACCTCGATACGATACCTCGATACGATACTATGATACGATACCTGGGCCACAATGCGATACCTCGATATGATACCTCGATACGATACTACAATACCACAATACACGGGCCACAATACGATACCTTGATACGATACCTCGATACACGGGCTATGATACGATACAGACCTGGATTGCACTTCCGGTTTGATGCGATATATTTCAAATGGATTTGATACGGTTCAATAAAATTGTGTACGATACCATGTACCAGGACTGAACCGGTTCAGTCCCGGTTCAGTCCTGGTCCTGGTCCTGGTCTTGGTCCTGGTCCCGGTTCCATCCTGTTATACCCGGTCCGGTCCTGGTCCCGGTCCTGGTTCCGTCGTGCAGGTGGCGCAGTCCGGCGCGTCTCTGAGCGCTCTGGAGATGGAGGCGGAGTCTCTTCGGGCTCAGCTCCAGTCGACCAATCAGGAGGCTCTGAGCCACAAACAGGAAGTGACACAAGCGCAGAGGAAACTCCAGGACGCCCACAGCAAAGTGAGTCCCAACAACATCAGGGGCAGACAGGGGCCGGCAGGGGCCGGCAGGGGCCGACAGGGGCTGACAGGGGCCGACAAGAGGCTGACAAGAGGCTGACAGTTTAGTCCTGGTTCAGTCCTGGTTCAGTCCTGGTTCGGTACTGGTTTAGTCCTGCTTTAGTCCTGTTCTGACCCGGTTCTGGTCTGGTTCAGGTGGAGGAGCTGGAGTCCAGACTCAGGAAGTTCATCACAGAGAAGGAGGAAGTGACATCATCGTTTGAGGCGGAGCTACAGCAGCTGCGGCTCACGAACCAGGAACTAGAGTCAAAGGTCAGATCCTCCTCTAGACCGGGTCAGATCCTCCTCTAGACCGGGTCAGGTCCTCCTCTAGACCGGGTCAGATCCTCCTCTAGACCGGGTCAGGTCCTCCTCTAGACCGGGTCAGATCCTCTAGACCGGGTCAGATCCTCCTCTAGACCGGGTCAGATCCTCTAGACCGGGTCAGATCCTCTAGACCGGGTCAGATCCTCCTCTAGACCGGGTCAGATCCTCCTCTAGACCGGGTCAGGTCTGATTACCAATAAACAAAAATTTGCATCAGCAAGAAACAAAGTCACACAAACTTTGAGAAAAACAAAATCTTTATGAGCGTCACGGAAAATGCAAAAGGGAACAGCAAGAAAATTTGGAACAGTATTAATAAAATTACAGATAAACAAAAGGAAAACAACTGTAGTGAAGTAGAAATAAATATTAACAATCAAATCGTAAAAGACTCGACCATTATTGCCTCAGACTCATTTTTTATTAGTATAATACAAGACATTAATGAATCTTTTGATCCTCCTGATTTGAAATGCACTCGTGTCAATGAGACACAACAACCTTCAGCATCAGTGAAATAAGTGAAGTCGAAGCAGCTAAACAACTCCGAAGAAAAAAGATCATTTTAGACACTTTAATACAATAACACACATGTAAACTTACCCGTTCTATATTCCCACGGAAAATAGGAGTGATTCGCCCACTCTTTAAAACGGGGAACAAAAACAACTACAGACCAATTAGCGTTTTACCAAAAGTCTCCAAAATAATAGAAAACTCGGTAACTAAGCTTCTGACACAACACTTAAAACAATGTTGTACTTCACTACACCCAGTGCAATTTGGATTTTGGTCTCATCGCTCAACCGAAACAACGATCAGTGTTTTTAGACAAAACTAAGAGTCGGTGCAGTTTTTTTTTTTAGACCCAATTTATAAATAAAGACCAGCCTCAAAATGGATGGAATCATATCTGGATCATAGAAAACGGTGTGTGATGGTCAGTGGTGTGAAATCGCCATCTCGTGTGTCCCACAAGGATCTAATCTTGCACCAGTTCTTTTTTTCGTTATAAATCAATGATCTTCCAAAAAAAAAACTCGTATACAAATGTACGCAGATGATGCTGTAATTTATACTTCAGCAAAAAACACACTAGAAGCAGGATTCTCACTGCCGAATTAACTCAGATCCAGTATTGGCTCACAAAGTCATGTCGGCTTTTAAATACAAAAAAAACATGTGCCTGATGTTCACAAAAAATATATCAAACTCACAACTCCAATGTGTTTTTGAGGGGGAGGAGCTTGATTTAGTGTCCGAATTCAAGTATCTCGGTGTAGTGCTTGACCCAACGTTAACTTTTAAAAATCATGTTAAAAACATCTCAGAGACAATCAAATTTAATCTGCACAATTTCAAACACATTAGACGATCACTAACAACTAGAGCGGCAAAAATGTTCTGACAGGTTATGATTTTCTCACACATCGACGTCACACTCAAAAAGGTTGAATCATTGTACAAGAGGCGCTTAAAATATTTGCCAGAAAACCTCAGATCATCATTGTCATATACTGGAAACACAGTCTATTAAGCTGTGCAAGTTTTAAAATCTTCAAATACTCTTGCTCCACATACAAAAGCTCGACCACCAGCCTGAAAACATGAGGTTAAACCAAACCGTTCATGAGAGAGCAGAACTACCACAGCCATGACTACAGGCGACTGTCACCCAGCACCTCTGCACAGCCAGTCCTGCCAGTCAGAGGCTGTAACATCTGGAATAACATCTGGAATAACATCTGGAATAACATCTGGAATAACATCTGGAATAACATCTGGAATAACATCACACAGTAAGAGAATCTCCCACATACAACAGCTTCAAAACCGACTCAAACACTGGCTCAAAACTCACCAACACTGACCCCACGAGAGCTACTCTGACACATGGCACATGACACATGGCACATGGCACATGACACATGGCACATGGCACATGACACATGACACATGACACATGGCACATGACACATGGCACATGGCACATGACACATACACGTATGCAGCATGTGTCATGATTGTCCCAACAGTTGTACTGTATTCCTATTGTTGTTGTTGTTGGGTGGTGCAGGCAAACATATATGTATGTAGGCACATATACGTATGTAGGCACATATATGTATGTAGGCACATATACGTATGTAGGCACATATACGTATGTAGGCACATATATGTATGTAGGCACATATACGTATGTAGGCACATATACGTATGTAGGCACATATACGTATGTAGGCACATATACGTATGTAGGCACATATACGTATGTAGGCACATATATGTATGTAGGCACATATATGTATGTAGGCACATATATACATATGTAGGCACATATACGTATGTAGGCACATATATGTATGTAGGCACATATATGTAGGCACATATACGTATGTAGGCACATATATGCATGTAGGCACATATACGTATGTAGGCACATATACATATGTAGGCACATATATGTATGTAGGCACATATACGTATGTAGGCACATATACGTATGTAGGCACATATACGTATGTAGGCATATATGTATGTAGGCACATATACGTATGTAGGCACATATACGTATGTAGGCACATATACGTATGTAGGCACATATACGTATGTAGGCACATATATGTATGTAGGCACACATATACGTATGTAGGCATATATGTATGTAGGCACATATACGTATGTAGGCACATATACGTATGTAGGCACATATATGTATGTAGGCACACATATACGTATGTAGGCACATATACGTATGTAGGCATATACGTATGTAGGCACACATATACGTATGTAGGCACATATACCTATGTAGGCACATATACGTATGTAGGCACATATATGTATGTAGGCACATATACGTATGTAGGCACATATACGTATGTAGGCATATATGTATGTAGGCACATATACGTATGTAGGCACATATATGTATGTAGGCACATATACGTATGTAGGCACATATACATATGTAGGCACATATATGTATGTAGGCACACATATACGTATGTAGGCACATATATGTATGTAGGCACATATACGTATGTAGGCACATATACGTATGTAGGCATATATGTATGTAGGCACATATACGTATGTAGGCACATATATGTATGTAGGCACATATACGTATGTAGGCACATATACATATGTAGGCACATATATGTATGTAGGCACACATATACGTATGTAGGCACATATACGTATGTAGGCACATATACGTATGTAGGCACACATATACGTATGTAGGCACATATACGTATGTAGGCACATATACGTATGTAGGCACATATATGTATGTAGGCACATATACATATGTAGGCACATATATGTATGTAGGCACATATATGTAGGCACATATACGTATGTAGGCACATATATGTATGTAGGCATATATACGTATGTAGGCACATATACGTATGTAGGCACATATATGTATGTAGGCACACATATACGTATGTAGGGACACATATACGTATGTAGGCACATATACGTATGTAGGCATATATGTATGTAGGCACATATACGTATGTAGGCACATATACGTATGTAGGCACATATATGTATGTAGGCACATATACGTATGTAGGCACATATACATATGTAGGCACATATATGTATGTAGGCACATATATGTAGGCACATATACATATGTAGGCACATATATGTATGTAGGCACATATACTTATGTAGGCACATATACGTATGTAGGCACATATATGTATGTAGGCACATATACGTATGTAGGCACATATATGTATGTAGGCACATATACATATGTAGGCACATATACATATGTAGGCATATACACTCAACAAAAATATAAACGCAACACTTTTGTTTTTGCTCCATTTGTCATGAGATGGACTCAAAGATCTAAAATTCATTCCAGATACACAATATTCCCATTTCTCTCAAACATTGTTCACAAATCTGTCTAAATGTGATAGTGGCACTTTTGCTTTGCTGAGATAATCCATCCCACCTCACAGGTGCCACATCAAGATGCTCATCAGACACCATGATTAGTGCACAGGTGAACCTTAGACTGTCCACAATAAAAGGCCACCCTGAAATGTGCAGTTTTGTCTCACAGCAAAATGCCACAGATGGCGCAAGCATTGAGGGAGCGTGCAATTGGCATGCTGACAGCAGGAATGTCAACCAGATCTGTTGCTCGGGCATTGAATGTTCATTTCTCCACCATAAGCCGTCTCCAAAGGCGTTTCAGAGAATATGGCAGTACATCCAACCGGCCTCACAACCGCAGACCACGTGTAACCACACCAGCCCAGGACCTCCACATCCAGCAGGTTCACCTCCAAGATCGTCTGAGACCAGCTACTCAGACAGCTGCTGAAACAATTGGTTTGCATAACCAAAGAATTTCTGCACAAACTGTCAGAAACCGTCTCAGGGAAGCTCAACTTCATGCTCGTCGTCCTCATCGGGGTCTTAACCTGACTCCAGATCGTCGCCGTAACAGACTTGAGTGGGCAAATGCCCACATTCGATGGCGTCTGGCACGTTGGAGAGGTGTTCTCTTCACGGATGAATCTCGGTTTACATTGTTCAGGCCAGATGGCAGACAGCGTGTGTGGCGTCGTGTGGGTGAGCGCTTTGCTGATGTCAGTGTTGTGGATGGAGTGGCCCATGGTGGTGGTGGGGTTATGGTATGGGCAGGCATCTGTTATGGACGAAGAACACAGGTGCATTTTATTGATGGCATTTTGAATGCACAGAGATACCGTGATGAGATCCTGAGGCCCATTGTTGTGCCACACATCCATGAACATCACCTCATGTTTCAGCAAGATAATGCACGGCCCCATGTTGCAAGGATCTGTACACAATTCTTGGAAGCTGAAAATGTCCCAGTTCTTGCATGGCCAGCATACTCACCGGACATGTCACCCACTGAGCATGTTTGGGATGTGCTTGACCGGCGTATCTGACAGCGCGTACCAGTTCCCACTAATATCCAGCAACTTCGCACAGCCATTGAAGAGGAGTGGACCAACATTCCACAGGCCACAAGTGACAATCTGATAAACTCTATGCGAAGAAGATGTGTTGCACTGCATGAGGCAAATGGTGGTCACACCAGATACTGACTGGTTCTGAGTCCCCAGACCCCCAATAAAGCAACAACTGCACATTTCAGGGTGGCCTTTTATTGTGGACAGTCTAAGGTTCACCTGTGCACTAATCATGGTGTCTGATGAGCATCTTGATGTGGCACCTGTGAGGTGGGATGGATTATCTCAGCAAAGCAAAAGTGCCACTATCACACATTTAGACAGATTTGTGAACAATGTTTGAGAGAAATGGTAATATTGTGTATCTGGAATGAATTTTAGATCTTTGAGTCCATCTCATGACAAATGGGAGCAAAAACAAAAGTGTTGCGTTTATATTTTTGTTGAGTGTATGTATGTAGGCACATATATGTATGTAGGCACATATACGTATGTAGGCACATATATGTATGTAGGCACATATATGTATGTAGGCACCGCATGTTTATCCTGTAATTATAATTGTGACCACCACTTGTATATGTACCAAAGAATGAATGTTTGTCCTACTGCACCTCTAGACCGGGTCAGGTCCTCCTCTAGACCGGGTCAGGTCCTCCTCTAGACCGGGTCAGATCCTAGACCGGGTCAGATCCTAGACCGGGTCAGATCCTAGACGGGGTCAGATCCTTCTCTGGACCGGGTCAGATCCTCTGGACCGGGTCAGATCCTAGACCGGGTCAGGTCCTCTGGACCGGGTCAGATCCTCCTCTGGACCGGGTCAGATCCTAGACCAGGTCAGATCCTAGACCGGGTCAGATCCTTCTCTGGACCGGGTCAGATCCTCCTCTGGACCGGGTCAGATCCTAGACCGGGTCAGATCCTTCTCTGGACCGGGTCAGATCCTCCTCTGGACCAGGTCAGATCCTTCTCTGGACCGGGTCAGATCCTCCTCTGGACCGGGTCAGATCCTCCTCTGGACCGGGTCAGATCCTCCTCTAGACCGGGTCAGATCCTAGACCGGGTCGGGAGGTGTTCATGTCCCACTGGGAGGAGGCCCCGGGGCAGACCCAGGACCCGCTGGAGGGACTTTGTCTCTGGGCCTGGGAACACCTCCGGGTCCAGGAGGAGCTGGAGGAAGTGTCTGGGGAGAGGGGAGTGTCTGGGGAGAGGGAAGTCTGGGAGTCCCTGGAGAAGAGGAGGAACATGGAGGGAAGTCGTGGAGGTGTCTGTGTCCTGGTTCTGCCCCGGCAGGAGTTGGGCCTGAGGCTGTTTCCTCTCCTGCTGCTGCAGTGTCTTCCTCTACTCCGGTCCAGATCCAGATCCAGGTCTGGGTCCAGGTCTGGATCTGGTTTAGGTCCAGGTCTGGGTCCAGGTCCGGATCTGGTTTAGGTCCAGGTCTGGGTCCAGACTCAGACTTTTGTTCTGTTCCAGGTTCTGGAGGTTCAGACGGAAAATCAACAGATCCAGAAACTGAACCAACAACAGCAGCAGCTCCAGAACCAAGTGGACCAACTGCAGACGGCCAAGACCCAGGCCCAGGACCAGGTCTGGACCAGGACCTGAACCAGGACTGAACCAGGACTAAACCAGGACTGAACCAGGACTAAACCAGGACTGAACCAGGACTGAACCAGGACTGAACCAGGACTGAACCAGGACTAAACCAGGACTGAACCAGGACTAAACCAGGACTGAACCAGGACTGAACCAGGACTGAACCAGGACTAAACCAGGACTGAACCAGGACTAAAGCAGGTCTCTGTTCCAGGCCCTCAGAGCAGACACGGCCCTGAGTCTGGTCCAGGCTCAGCACCTTCGTCAGATCCACCAGATCCAAACCGAGTCCAAGTCCGAGTCCAAGTCTGAGTCCAGGACCAGAGAAGAACTGGACTCGGTTCTGGACCAACTGAGGGACGAACGACGGCGGAGAGAGAGAGCGGAGGAGGAGCTGAGAGAGAGAGAGAGGGGCGAGCGACAGGTGAGAGAGAGAGAGGCGAGCGACAGGTGAGAGAGAGAGGGGCGAGCGACAGGTGAGAGGGAGAGAGAGGGGCGAGCGACAGGTGAGAGAGAGAGAGGGGCGAGCGACAGGTGAGAGAGAGAGAGAGGGGCGAGCGACAGGTGAGAGGGGCGAGCGACAGGTGAGAGAGAGAGAGAGGGGCGAGCGACAGGTGAGAGGGGCGAGGGACAGGTGAGAGAGAGGGGCGAGCGACAGGTGAGAGAGAGAGGGGCGAGCGACAGGTGAGAGAGAGAGAGAGGGGCGAGCGACAGGTGAGAGAGAGAGATAGGGGTGAGCGACAGGTGAGAGAGAGAGAGAGAGAGAGGGGCGAGCGACAGGTGCGAGAGAGAGAGAGAGGGGCGAGCGACAGGTGAGAGAGAGAGAGAGAGGGGCGAGCGACAGGTGACAGGGCGATCACCTGTCCTGCGCTCTATCGTACACACATCTACACATCTACAGGACGTTTCCAAATGTCTCAGCTCTGAGCTGAAGCTCATCCTGTTCTTCATCCAGAGGATTTAATCTGACTCCAACATCTTCAGCTCCTCTGAAGAGTCCACCAGGTTCAGGGGGGTTTCAGCCTCCAGAAGAACATCTGTGAGGAACCACTGATGTTGGAGAAGGTCTGAGGCTCACACACTGATGCTGGAGAAGGTCTGAGGCTCACACACTGATGTTGGAGAAGGTCTGAGGCTCACACACTGATGTTGGAGAAGGTCTGAGGCTCACACTGATGTTGGAGAAGGTCTGAGGCTCACACACTGATGTTGGAGAAGGTCTGAGGCTCACACACTGATGTTGGAGAAGGTCTGAGGCTCACACTGATGTTGGAGAAGGTCTGAGGCTCACACACTGATGCTGGAGAAGGTCTGAGGCTCACACACTGATGTTGGAGAAGGTCTGAGGCTCACACACTGATGTTGGAGAAGGTCTGAGGCTCACACTGATGTTGGAGAAGGTCTGAGGCTCACACTGATGTTGGAGAAGGTCTGAGGCTCACACACTGATGTTGGAGAAGGTCTGAGGCTCACACTGATGTTGGAGAAGGTCTGAGGCTCACACTGATGTTGGAGAAGGTCTGAGGCTCACACACTGATGTTGGAGAAGGTCTGAGGCTCACACTGATGTTGGAGAAGGTCTGAGGCTCACACACTGATGTTGGAGAAGGTCTGAGGCTCACACCCTGATGTTGGAGAAGGTCTGAGGCTCACACACTGATGTTGGAGAATGTCTGAAGTTCTCAGTCTTCGCTCTAGTTCGTCCCAGAGGTGTTCTGTTGGTCCGAGGTCAGGACTCTGCAGGAGTCAGGTTCGTCCACACCAAACTCTCTCCTCCAGGTCTTTCTGGAGCTTTGTGCTCTGGTCACAGTTGTGTGGAAGATGAAGGAGCTTTTCCAAACTGTTCCACAAAGTCGGGACATGGAATTGTCTCTTGTTCTGCTGAAGCGTTCAGAGTTCCTCTCACTGTGTGGGTGTGTGTATATAGTGGGTCTGGGTGTGTGTATAGTGGGTGTGGGTGTGTATATAGTGGGTGTGGGTGTGTGTATAGTGGGTGTGGGTGTGTGTATAGTGGGTGTGTGTATGTAGTGGGTGTATGTGTGTGTATATAGTGGGGGTGTGTATATAGTGGGTGTGTGTGTATATAGTGGGTGTGTGTATATAGTGGGTGTGGGTGTGTGTATATAGTGGATGTGTGTATATAGTGGGTGTGTGTATATAGTGGGTGTGTGTATATAGTGTGTGTGTGTATATAGTGGGTGTGTGTATATAGTGTGTGGGTGTGTGTATATAGTGGGTGTGGGTGTGTGTATATAGTGGGTGTGTGTATATAGTGGGTGTGTGTGTGTGTATATAGTGGGTGTGTGTATGTAGTGGGTGTATGTGTGTGTATATAGTGGGTGTGTGTATGTAGTGTGTGTGTGTATATAGTGGGGGTGTGTATATAGTGGGTGTGTGTGTATATAGTGGGTGTGTGTATATAGTGGGTGTGTGTATATAGTGTGTGTGTGTATATAGTGGGTGTGTGTATATAGTGGGGGTGTGTATATAGTGGGTGTGTGTGTATATAGTGGGTGTGTGTATATAGTGGGTGTGTGTATATAGTGTGTGTGTATATAGTGGGTGTGTGTATATAGTGGGTGTGTGTATATAGTGGGTGTGTGTATATATTGGGTGTGGGTGTGTGTATATAGTGGATGTGTGTATATAGTGGGTGTGTGTATATAGTGTGTGTGTGTATATAGTGGGTGTGTGTATATAGTGGGTGTGTGTATATAGTGGGTGTGTGTATATAGTGGGGGTGTGTATATAGTGGGTGTGTGTATATAGTGGGGGTGTGTATATAGTGGGTGTGTGTGTATATAGTGGGTGTGTGTATATAGTGGGTGTGTGTATATAGTGGGTGTGTGTGTATATAGTGGGTGTGTGTATATAGTGGGTGTGTGTATATAGTGGGGGTGTGTATATAGTAGGTGTGTGTGTATATAGTAGGTGTGTGTGTATATAGTGGGTGTGTGTATATAGTGGGTGTGTGTGTATATAGTGGGTGTGTGTGTATATAGTGGGTGTGTGTATATAGTGGGTGTGTGTATATAGTGGGTGTGTGTGTATATAGTGGGTGTGTGTATATAGTGGGTGTGTGTATATAGTGGGGGGGTGTATATAGTGGGGGGGTGTATATAGTGGGTGTGTGTATATAGTGGGTGTGGGTGTGTGTATATAGTGGGTGTGTGTATATAGTGGGGGGGTGTATATAGTGGGTGTGTGTATATAGTGGGGGTGTGTATATAGTGGGTGTGTGTGTATATAGTGGGTGTGTGTATATAGTGGGTGTGTGTATATAGTGGGTGTGTGTGTATATATAGTGGGTGTGTGTGTATATAGTGGGTGTGTGTATATAGTGGGTGTGTGTATATAGTGGGTGTGTGCGTATATAGTGGGTGTGTGTATATAGTGGGTGTGTGTATATAGTGGGTGTGTGTATATAGTGGGTGTGTGTGTATATAGTGGGTGTGTGTGTATATAGTGGGTGTGTGTGTATATAGTGGGTGTGTGTGTATATAGTGTGTGTGTGTATATAGTGGGTGTGTGTGTATAGTGGGTGTGTGTATATAGTGGGTGTGTGTATAGTGGGTGTGTGTATAGTGGGTGTGTGTATATAGTGTGTGTGTGTATATAGTGGGTGTGTGTATATAGTGGGTGTGTGTATATAGTGGGTGTGTGTATATAGTGGGTGTGTGTATATAGTGTGTGTGTGTATATATAGTCTGTGTGTATATAGTGTGTGTGTATATATAGTGTGTGTGTATATAGTGTGTGTGTATATATACTGGGTGTGTGTATATAGTGGGTGTGTGTATATAGTGTGTGTGTATATAGTGGGTGTGTGTATACAGTGGGTGTGTGTATATAGTGTGTGTGTATATGGTGTGTGTGTGTATATAGTGGGTGTGTGTATATATAGTGTGTGTGTATATAGTGTGTGTGTGTATATAGTGTGTGTGTGTATATAGTGTGTGTGTGTATATAGTGGGTGTGTGTATATAGTGTGTGTATATAGTGTGTGTATATAGTGGGTGTGTGTGTATATAGTGTGTGTGTGTATATAGTGTGTGTGTATATAGTGTGTGTGTGTATATAGTGGGTGTGTGTATATAGTGGGTGTGTGTATATAGTGGGTGTGTGTATATAGTGGGTGTATATAGTGGGTGTGTGTGTATATAGTGTGTGTGTGTATATAGTGTGTGTGTGTATAGTGGGTGTGTGTATATAGTGGGTGTGTGTATATAGTGGGTGTGTGTGTATATAGTGTGTGTATATAGTGTGTGTATATAGTGGGTGTATATAGTGGGTGTGTGTGTATATAGTGTGTGTGTATATAGTGGGTGTGTGT
Source organism: Odontamblyopus lacepedii (assembly GCA_034769755.1). NCBI lineage: Eukaryota > Metazoa > Chordata > Actinopteri > Gobiiformes > Gobiidae > Odontamblyopus > Odontamblyopus lacepedii. The sequence continues at coordinate 42,380,644 of CM068354.1, read as the reverse complement.
ATATAGTGGGTGTGTGTATATAGTGTGTGTGTATATAGTGTGTGTGTATATAGTGGGTGTGTGTATATAGTGGGTGTGTGTATATAGTGGGTGTGTGTATATAGTGGGTGTGTGTATATAGTGGGTGTGTGTATATAGTGTGTGTGTGTATATATAGTCTGTGTGTATATAGTGTGTGTGTATATATAGTGTGTGTGTATATAGTGTGTGTGTATATATACTGGGTGTGTGTATATAGTGGGTGTGTGTATATAGTGGGTGTGTGTATATAGTGGGTGTGTGTATATAGTGTGTGTTTGTATATAGTGTCTGTGTATATAGTGGGTGTGTGTATATATAGTGTGTGTGTATATAGTGGGTGTGTGTATATAGTGGGTGTGTGTATATAGTGGGTGTTTGTATATAGTGTCTGTGTATATAGTGGGTGTGTGTGTATATAGTGTGTGTGTATATAGTGGGTGTGTGTATATAGTGTGTGTTTGTATATAGTGTCTGTGTATATAGTGGGTGTGTGTATATAGTGTGTGTGTATATAGTGTGTGTGTGTATATAGTGTGTGTGTGTATATAGTGGGTGTGTGTATATAGTGTGTGTGTATATAGTGTGTGTGTGTATATAGTGTGTGTGTATATAGTGTGTGTGTGTATATAGTGTGTGTGTGTGTATATAGTGGGTGTGTGTATATAGTGTGTGTGTATATAGTGTGTGTATATAGTGGGTGTGTGTATATATAGTGTGTGTGTATATAGTGTGTGTGTATATAGTGTGTGTGTGTATATAGTGTGTGTGTGTATATATAGTGTGTGTATATAGTGTGTGTGTGTATATAGTGTGTGTATATAGTGTGTGTGTATATAGTGTGTGTATATAGTGGGTGTGTGTATATATAGTGTGTGTGTATATAGTGTGTGTGTATATAGTGTGTGTGTGTATATAGTGTGTGTGTGTATATAGTGGGTGTGTGTGTATATAGTGTGTGTGTATATAGTGTGTGTATATAGTGGGTGTGTGTATATAGTGTGTGTGTGTATATATAGTGTGTGTATATAGTGTGTGTGTGTATATAGTGTGTGTATATAGTGGGTGTGTGTATATAGTGTGTGTGTATATAGTGTGTGTGTATATAGTGTGTGTGTATATAGTGGGTGTGTGTATATAGTGTGTGTGTATATACTGGGTGTGTGTATATAGTGTGTGTGTATATAGTGTGTGTGTATATAGTGTGTGTGTATATAGTGGGTGTGTGTATATAGTGTGTGTGTATATAGTGTGTGTGTGTATATAGTGGGTGTGTATATAGTGGGTGTGTGTATATAGTGTGTGTGTATATAGTGTGTGTGTATATACTGGGTGTGTGTATATAGTGTGTGTGTATATAGTGTGTGTGTATATAGTGTGTGTGTGTATATAGTGGGTGTGTGTATAGTGTGTGTGTATATAGTGGGTGTGTATATAGTGTGTGTGTATATAGTGTGTGTGTGTATATAGTGTGTGTGTGTATATAGTGGGTGTGTATATAGTGGGTGTGTGTATATAGTGTGTGTGTATATAGTGTGTGTGTATATACTGGGTGTGTGTATATAGTGTGTGTGTATATAGTGTGTGTGTATATAGTGTGTGTGTGTATATAGTGTGTGTGTGTATATAGTGGGTGTGTGTATATAGTGGGTGTGTGTATATAGTGGGTGTGTGTATATAGTGGGTGTGTGTATATAGTGGGTGTGTGTGTATAGTGGGTGTGTGTATATAGTGGGTGTGTGTATATAGTGTGTGTGTATATAGTGTGTGTATATAGTGTGTGTGTATATAGTGTGTGTGTGTGTATATAGTGGGTGTGTGTGTATATAGTGGGTGTGTGTGTATATAGTGGGTGTGTGTGTATATAGTGTGTGTATATAGTGGGTGTGTGTGTATATAGTGTGTGTGTGTATATAGTGGGTGTGTGTGTATAGTGGGTGTGTGTATATAGTGGGTGTGTGTATAGTGGGTGTGTGTATAGTGGGTGTGTGTATATAGTGTGTGTGTGTATATAGTGGGTGTGTGTATATAGTGGGTGTGTGTATATAGTGGGTGTGTGTATATAGTGGGTGTGTGTATATAGTGTGTGTGTGTATATATAGTCTGTGTGTATATAGTGTGTGTGTATATATAGTGTGTGTGTATATAGTGTGTGTGTATATATACTGGGTGTGTGTATATAGTGGGTGTGTGTATATAGTGTGTGTGTATATAGTGGGTGTGTGTATACAGTGGGTGTGTGTATATAGTGTGTGTGTGTATATGGTGTGTGTGTGTGTATATAGTGGGTGTGTGTATATATAGTGTGTGTGTATATAGTGTGTGTGTGTATATAGTGTGTGTGTGTATATAGTGTGTGTGTGTATATAGTGGGTGTGTGTATATAGTGTGTGTATATAGTGTGTGTATATAGTGGGTGTGTGTGTATATAGTGTGTGTGTGTATATAGTGTGTGTGTATATAGTGTGTGTGTGTATATAGTGGGTGTGTGTATATAGTGGGTGTGTGTATATAGTGGGTGTGTGTATATAGTGGGTGTATATAGTGGGTGTGTGTGTATATAGTGTGTGTGTGTATATAGTGTGTGTGTGTATAGTGGGTGTGTGTATATAGTGGGTGTGTGTATATAGTGGGTGTGTGTGTATATAGTGTGTGTATATAGTGTGTGTATATAGTGGGTGTATATAGTGGGTGTGTGTGTATATAGTGTGTGTGTATATAGTGGGTGTGTGTATATAGTGGGTGTGTGTATATAGTGTGTGTGTATATAGTGGGTGTGTGTATATAGTGGGTGTGTGTATATAGTGGGTGTGTGTATATAGTGGGTGTGTGTATATAGTGGGTGTGTGTATATAGTGTGTGTGTGTATATATAGTCTGTGTGTATATAGTGTGTGTGTATATATAGTGTGTGTGTATATAGTGTGTGTGTATATATACTGGGTGTGTGTATATAGTGGGTGTGTGTATATAGTGGGTGTGTGTATATAGTGGGTGTGTGTATATAGTGTGTGTTTGTATATAGTGTCTGTGTATATAGTGGGTGTGTGTATATATAGTGTGTGTGTATATAGTGGGTGTGTGTATATAGTGGGTGTGTGTATATAGTGGGTGTTTGTATATAGTGTCTGTGTATATAGTGGGTGTGTGTGTATATAGTGTGTGTGTATATAGTGGGTGTGTGTATATAGTGTGTGTTTGTATATAGTGTCTGTGTATATAGTGGGTGTGTGTATATAGTGTGTGTGTATATAGTGTGTGTGTGTATATACTGGGTGTGTGTATAGTGTGTGTGTATATAGTGTGTGTGTGTATATAGTGGGTGTGTGTATATAGTGTGTGTGTATATAGTGTGTGTGTGTATATAGTGTGTGTGTATATAGTGTGTGTGTATATAGTGTGTGTGTGTATATAGTGTGTGTGTATATAGTGTGTGTGTGTGTATATAGTGTGTGTGTATATAGTGGGTGTGTATATAGTGTGTGTGTGTATATAGTGTGTGTGTATATAGTGTGTGTGTGTATATACTGGGTGTGTGTATATAGTGTGTGTGTATATAGTGTGTGTGTGTATATACTGGGTGTGTGTATAGTGTGTGTGTATATAGTGGGTGTGTGTATATAGTGTGTGTGTATATAGTGTGTGTGTATATAGTGTGTGTGTGTATATAGTGTGTGTGTATATAGTGGGTGTGTGTATAGTGTGTGTGTATAATGCTCTGCTCTGGTTTCAGGAGGACCAGGACAGGACCGTGTCTCTGCTGCAGGACCGAACCCACGACCTGGAGACGCAGCTGAAGGCCTCACGCCTCCTGCTGCAGGAGAAGGTCCAAGAGCTGCAGGACCAGGTGAGACCAGGACCGGACCAGGACCGGACCAGGACCGGACCAGGACTAAACCAGGACCGGACCAGGACCGGACCAGGACCGGACCAGGACCGGACCAGGACCGGACCAGGACTAAACCAGGACTAAACCAGGACTAAACCAGGACTAAACCAGGACTAAACCAGAACTGAACCAGGACTAAACCAGAACTGAACCAGGATTAAACCAGGACTAAACCAGGACTAAACCAAGACTAAACCAGGACTAAACCAGAACTGAACCAGGACTAAACCAGGACTAGGACTGTGACCCGCTGTGACCCGCTGTGACCCGCTGTGACCCGCTGTGACCCGCTGTGACCCGCTGTGTTGCAGATGACCCGGGTGGCCCGTGGGGGCGCTCTGGTGCAGCAGTTGTACCTGGAGAACTCTGAGCTGCAGGGGGCGCTGCAGGAGACCGAGCAGCGCCACAAACAGGCCCAGAACAAGAACCAGGCCCTCGAGTCCAAAGTCCAGGCCCTGAACCGGGTCCTGCGCCAATTGGTCCCACACGCCCTCGCCTAGGCCCAGCCCTGGACTACACCCGGACTAAACCTGGACTACACCCGGACTACACCCGGACTAAACCTGGACTACACCTGGACTACACCCGGACTACACCCGGACTAAACCTGGACTGAACCTGGACTGAACCTGGACTGAACCGGGCCTGGACCGGGCCTGGACCGGGCCTGCAGGGCTGGAGTGTTGTACATGAGTCAGTGTAAAATGAAGTGAATAAAAGTTTTGTTTTTTTAATCAGATTTTGTTGTTTGTTTTTTTACATTTTTGACTTACTTGTGTGTGTATATATACATATACATATATACATATACATATATATATATATATATATATATATATATATATATATATATATATATATATATAAACTCATTTCTCCCCTTCCTCGGTGGTCGGTCTCTCACCCTCATCAGCTCGGGTTCTACCAGAGTTCTGGAGCTTCAGAGTTCTTCAGTATCTTTGCTGTTCCAGTTCTGCTCTTTTCTGTCCTTCCTGGTTCTGCTGCAGCTCCTCCAGTTTGGGGGTCACGGCCCCGAGTGTCTGATCACCACAGGCTCCACTGAGGCCTTCACCTTCAGGCCTCTCCAGCTCTTCTTTGAGCCCCTGGTGTTTCTCTAGTTCCTCCTGTTCCTTTTTCCTGACATCACCATCTCTCAGTATTGCAGTGTCAGCTCCACGGCTTTGTTCTCTCACTTATCCAGAACCACGATGTCTGGTGGTTCTTCACTGTTCTGTCAGTCTGGATCTGAGTCCCACAGGATCTTGGCTCATTCTCCACAACCTTTGGAGGTGTTTCCCACCTTGATCCTGGGGTT